>JAOTRH010096798.1:39959-77451 GCA_034768845.1 Heliamphora exappendiculata
ACGAGCTACAATCACCAATCACGATCAACAAATTGCGAGCTAGAATCACGATGAGAAATCAAAAATGAAAATTGCAAAAATAAAAAATCACAACTCAAATCTGATCTTGTTGAAAATTACGATCACATCAAAAACAAATCCACTTTCTGTTATAGCAATTCGAATATGAACGAATCTTACAAAACTAAGTGTATTTTGTCCAAAAAAACTTCAAGGCTCCAAAATAGAGGACCAATCGTGATTTTAATTTGCACTGTATGGACCTTGCGCGTTAAAACTTTTTTAATTAGATGATATACTGGATTGCGCGTTAAAATTGAACCAATCACCAATTTTCCGAAAAGAAAAACATATTAAACATTTTAAGAAAAAAGAACTACTCTAAAATATATCTCAAATAATCTACCTTTTTTTTCTCCTTTTTTTCTAGAAAAACTTAACTTCCTAGAAGTCCAAGTTTTACATCCCAAACAACAGCTGATTCCACCCTGTGGGGCCCAAAAGTTCCATGTTAATAGCCACACACTCTCGGGTGCCACTGGTAACGTAAAATAAATAAATAAATCCTTACAAATACCGGGACCCATGATGTAATTAAACTGGTATGATAATATTTTGTGAATGATTTGCAGAGAACAGAGCATAGACGACAGCTAGGTAGTAATGGAACTTACAGCAGACCCAAAAACATAAGAACCAGAGACAGCAACCAAAGTGCTGAGTACAACCACAGCCGTGGCTGGAGATGAAGAACCAGAACCACCATCGGCATTTTCTCTGAGAAGCAGCGGAATTGAGCTCCGTCCATCTTCTATGCCTCCTTCCCTCTCCATATCTTTATATAGATAGATATATAGATATGTTTATGAGTAAGAATATGATGTATGGATGTGTTTGGAAGACAAAAGGATGGAGAAGAAGAAGAAGAAGAAGAAGAAGAAGAGAAGGAAGGCTTTAATGGAGGAAGAGGAAGGGGAAGAGGAAGAGGAAGATTCAATTAAGGAATTATTGATTGAGAAATGGAGAAGAAGACAGAGAGAGTAGACGATGAAGGGGTGCGTGGGTTCAGGACTTTTTTTGTCGTTTTGGCCTTTAGCAAATTCAAGTATCTTTGTGCATTATTGCTCGCTTCTTCGTCCGTTCTTTTCATCGTCAGTCTCGCCGTCTGCCCGCTCATGTGTTCTGGCGCAACTACTTATAATTATTAATATTAAATATATAAATAAAATAAAATTATTTATTTTAAATAAAAATAAAAAATTATTTTTTTATTTAAACAATTAATTTAAAAAAAATTAATTTATAAATTAAGTTACCATATAACTTACTCTAAACTCAATTTAATATTTTAACCAAAAACATAAAACATAAAAAAATAAAAACTCACTGTTTAAACCATTTACCAATTGGGCCTTAGACAACCAACCATAAACTAATCATAAAAATTAAATTTTATCATTCATTTATACCGAAATTTATTATACTTATTAATTTTAATATAACTATATGTCCAAAATTTTAAAAAATTTAGTTTTTGTGATTAGTTATTTGGGTTGAAAGCATTTTTCATTTGTTTTTGTTAAGATGACCAAATTTTATGTATCAAATTAATAAACTAATTCCTTTTGGGAATGTTTAATAAATTTGATTTTAAATGAGTTTAGTTATTACAAGACGCCCCATTTGGAATAAATGCATATTTTCTTGTTTATTTTGTTTTGTTTATTTTTGTTTTTAATAAAAAGGTTATAATTTTTTATTCCTCTCATTTACACGAGTTGAAAAAATAAAAAATATTGATCAAAGTATTAAAAAATGTTTTTAAAAGATCAAAATAAATCAAAATAAGCTAATAAATTAAATTTTATATTTTATATTTTTATTTTTTGTGAATTTTTATTTTTTCATTGAACTTTTTTACTTTTTCGGTTCATCTCGTCAAAATGACATAAAAAATAAAATATTTTAGTCAAGAAATTAAAAAAAAAGTTCAAAAAAATAAAATAAACAAAACCTCTAAAATCTAGCCCAAACAGAGCCAAGATTTGAATTGTATGGGATAATTTGTTTAGACCTTTTTTTTGGTTGTTAACTTATTTAATATCTCTTCATGTTTTACTTTGAATTACTTGTTAGGGATAATAGCATGCTTTTTTATTTATTTTTTTGAAAAGAGTTGACTTTTCAAGTAAAAGTATTATAATTATTTTATTTTTAAAAAATTAACAAATTATTATATACTCTTAAATTATCAGGTAGGCGATATCACATAATACTCTAAAAAACAAAACTACAAGCACCGGTGAAAAAATAAAATAAAACAAAAATAAATAACATAAAATTTAACTTATTAAACCCTAAACTCTAAATCTTAAACCCTAAACCCTATGAAAAAATAAAATAAAAAATAAAAAAAATTAATTTTACTAAAAACAAAAATAAATAACATAAAATTTAACGTATTAAACTCTAAACCCTAAACCTTATGAAAAATAAAATAAAAAATAAAAAAAATTAATTTTACTAAAGTATTGCAACTCACACTATGTGAGTAACTTCTCCTCTCCTAATCACTTAACAAATGTGGCTATATGAGTTATCATATATTGTCATAAAATTTATTATTACGATATTAGGTAAGAATATCACGTAAATTTGTCACGTAGAACTCCGAAAACGTCAATTAATTACTCAAAAAAGTTAAAAGTATTTACATATGTATAAACTTTTTTTCATTAAAAAATGAAAAAGTTAGTGTGATTTTTAAATATGTCATACTCTAGTTTAAAAACCAGCATTTTGAGATGTCAAATAGAGGCTAAATGTTGTGACATAATTACAATATTTTTGATTCATTGTTTGTGATTATACCATGTCATATAATATATGATTTTAGTATGTTAATTTAATCATCATAGCATTATTTATTTATTTATTTTAATTATCAATTTTCATATTAATTTTGGATTACACAACAAAATCAGGTGAACCGTCAATTCAGACCAAACCAAACCAAAAAGTAGGATTCAAATAGGTTAGGCTATTATACGGTTCGATTTCAGTCAATAAAATTTTAAAATCATTACTAACGGTTTGATTTTCAATTTATCTTTATAAAACCACGGCTCATACGAACTAAACCTATTGAACCCATGAGCACCTAGTCATTAATCTATATAATAAAATGACTCATGTTTTTTGAAATGTCTTAGAGATAAACTATCTTTAAAAGCTGAGATTTATTATACTACTCTAATTTTACGGTTCAGATTATCATCTCTCTCCTTATTTAATGCAGTTGGTTTGAAAAAATATCCCATTTCTCCTCATTTAATACATGTTCTCTCTTCATTTTTTTTTCTTAAAAAAATATCATATCTCTTCACAAAAAATACAAATTCAAAATACTTTATAGTATTGAAATTTTTTTAATGTTTTGAAACTTTTTGTAAAAAAAAAATAACACAAAATTTTTAGAAAATTTTTTTCTTTCTAAAAAATGAATTTATTTTATTAAAAAAATGTTGTTTTGATTACCTTCAATAGAAAATTATTGAATTAGTTCTTTTTAATATAAAAAATTTATATTATGTGACAACTTAAAATATTTATTTATTTTTTTACAAAAACTAATTACTTTTTTTTTTTTGAAAAAATCTTTTATTCCCATATGAAAACTAAAAATTAAAATGTTAAGGAGGTAATGTAAACTTTATAATTTATTCTACATGGTATACGATTTTTATTTTTGGAATGTGAATGTTATAATTATAAAAAATTTATTGTATTATACATATAGAGAAAGAAAAAGCTATGTAAACCATGTGACATTTCATATCTCTTCAATATTTGTCTTTCATTTTTTTTTGTGAGTGGTTTGAATTAAAAAAATTTAATTAAAAATATATTTTTTTTTTCTTATGAAAATTTGATTGGTTGATGGATTGACTTATGTGGAGGTTATGAGTATTTTCTAATTTAATCTTCAAACTCTGCATAATGTAAGAATTTATTTTTATTTGTTTATTCTTAAATCCTAAGCATTTTAATTGTAATAATAATTATTTTAAAAGTTCAATAATTAATTTAATTAGCCTTTTATTTTAATATTTTAATTTTTTTACTAATCACATTTTATATACAAGAGAGTGCGAAAGTTCTTTAATAATTGAGTAGAAAAAATTGACTCGAAAGTATTTTTTTAGGGCGGTCTTATGACACTTCATGTTTTTTATTCAATAGTTGAAATTGTCCAAGCTTACATCTAACGGCAATAAGTACCATTTTTAAAAAATATCATCACTCTCCACGTTTAATACAGTTAGTTTGGAAAATTATCACCTCTCTTCACATTCAACACTATCTCTCTTCTCATTTTTCTTTCTTCAAAAAATATCATCTCTCTTCATCAAAAATAAATTTGTTTTATTGAAGAAATGTTATTTTGGTTACATTCGATAAAAAATTATTTTTTTAAATTGTTATTTTGGTTATCATTGATTGAAACTTGGTTTGAATACTTTTTTATTTATAAAAAGAAACTTTTGAAGAATTATGGGAATTTTATAATTTATTCTACAAAATGTATGATTTTTTTTTTGAAGTGTGAATGTTATAGTTACATAAGAATTTATTGTAATATACATATAGAGAAATGCGAAGTTATGTAAATCACGTGACATTCCATATCTCTTCAAACTCTACGTAATGAAGGAATTTGTTTTTATTTATTTTATTTCTTAAATCTTAAGCATTTTAATTATAATAATGATTATTTTAAAAGTTTGATATTTCATTTAATTTATTTTTATTTTAATGTATTATCTTTTTCATTAATCACATTTTATGTACATGAGAGTATAAGCTCCATTTAATAATTGAGTAGAAGAAATTAATTCGAATGTATTTTTTAGAGGGTATAGATTATAGCTAAAAAGTATTTTATTAAAAAATATATTTTGATCAATTTTATTATTAAAAAAACTGTACATAATCTCCATTCTCTTTTATGTAAATTTTTATTAATCGGAATGTTTATTTTTAATAATTAATTAGAAATACTTTGATGAATAATTGTCTTTAAAAAAATTAAATTGATTGAAAATACTTTTAGGCACGGTTATCCCTAGTATTAGTATATTACAAAAACCCTAAAATTGGCCTTAAAACTAAAAATGAAATCTCCTCATCTCGCGGCAACCTCAGCTTTGGCTGCTTCCTCTAGTCATGCAACAGCCACATCTATGGTTTCTTGCTCTTGTCTTATAGCTTTTGCCACCACCACTTGCTATGGCGCTGCCAACGTCGTTGTTCCACGTCTTGAGAGAGATCTCGTAACCGGCCCGATCATAGGGGCTCTTAAAGACGCACTCTTTCCTCAAATCAATCTTAGTCCCAACGTTTTGATACTTCTTCTTCAACCGCATTAACTTCTTCACTAACTGGTTTTATTAAAAACTCAGATTTTAGTTTCTTAATTTTACCAATTTTTGAGCTAAAAAAAATGTGAGACCCATACATCTTTTGAGTTGGGTCCGGATTGTTACGCGTTTCTCTTAACAAGAAGATGAACAATATATATTTATTTGTAAAATTCGATAAGAGGTGAATAAGAAATTGATATTCAAAGTTATTACTTGAACATGAGTTTAATAGATTTAATGCAAGTGTAATTTTTTTACCCCACATTGAAAGTTCAAGAGAAACTTTGTGGATATATATAAGTTAGCCTTGGACTAAAGGGAGAGTCTCTTAGGGGTATCTAATTTTGTAGATGGGAGAGGGCCTACCCAATGGTTGATTCGACCTCAACCACACATGCGCGCGCTGCATTTGCCCATTCAACTGATCAGTCAGGCCGGGCTAAGCTTGGGTTAGCTTATAAATTTTGGGGAAATTTTATTTAATTTTTTATTTAAACAAATTTTTAAATTTCGAATTTAAAACTTGGTTACTTGTCGTTAACCTAACGGTCCTATTCCATAATAGGGCGCTCAATAGGCACTCATCGAGCGCTGCCGGCGCGGTAGTGAGTCCAGAATAAGGTGCTAGTAAGGCACTCAAGCGCCAAGCCACCCTGAGATTTCCAGTGTAGGGCGCTCATCAAGCGCTCGAGCCCTGTTTGCGAAATGTTTGAACCTATTCCGAACAGGTGCAGGGACTATTCCGAGCAGTTACCTGTAAGGCTATAAATTCCTGTCATTCTTCACCATTTTGATTATCCAAATTCCTTCTGCATTCTGCATTCATTTCGTTTTCAATTTTGAGAGTTCGAGAGTATAAATGACTAAGTCAATTCGTTGTACCTACAGATTGTAGTGCTTCTTCTTAAGGAGTTTGATCGTTGTATCCTGTGAGATAGACATTCGAGAAGCCCGTTAGCACCTTTGTGGGGAATGAATCTGTGTTAAGAAGATAGTGTTCAATATGAGTCTCGATCTTTTATATTTATTCGGTTCGTCTGTATTTTAATTTTATAATTCTTTTTTACTGTTCTTAAATTCTGATGTTTCTAGTTTTATCGTTTTCCATAGTATAGTATCGATCTTTTTGAATTAACAGTCTTAAGACATATTCGATTTCCTTTTGAATAACCTTTACTGTACTGTTGTTTTCTAGAAAATCTTGTTCTATTTCTGTAATTTTATTTTATTTTATTGATTTTCCCAATACTTATTTTTATTTTATAAGTATTTTATTCTGTGTCGATCTTCTGTTCATACAAAAATGGCCACTGATAATGTGTGTTTTGGAATAACGGTCACAGCCACTGCTCCTGCTAATGCACTTGTTATACTTATGGTTGTTACTATTGTACTCATGAATCATGGGGTGAAGCCAAAAAAACTCTGTTAGTCCTAGGCATCCCAAGAGAGGGTGAATTGGGTTTTAAAATAATAATAACAATTTTAGAAACCTGTTGGAAAATCTTTTCATTTCACAACACAAATATAGCAGAGAATTAACAAATAGTGAAACTAAAGAGACAAGAGAGAGAAAATAGAACCAAACACTATGTTTATAGTGGTTCGATTTCTTCTTAGCCTACGTCAACTCCTTAAGACTTTTCTTAAGAATTTGCACTATAACCAAATGCTTCACCGGTACATTCAAAAGCCTTTACAACCTGAAGAAGTTTCAGTAAACACTCTATGTTTTTCTAAACTCTCTTCAGCTCTTCTTTAAGAAGTTAGCTCACTCTCTTAAAGAATTACAAGGATGACTCACCCTTTACACAAATGAGAATGAATTGGAGATTTACAAACAATCACTCCTTACAATGATTTGATAGTAAATGATCAAGGAAGTGAGAGTATTTGGATGGATGAGTAAATGTAGCAGTAAATACTCTAAGAGAAGAAGAATGGATTTCAATGCACTTAATAGAACAATAATCCAAAAGTTCGAAGTTTTGAAACTTACTCTTTATATAGCCCACTGAAGTAAATGACCGTTGGTGGTTGTGGGAGGCAATAAATGCTCTGAAAATGTTATCGTTCGAAACAGCGACCTTTTTGAAATTCGTCGCAAGTATCGACACAAAACTCTTTGGTGTCCACACAAACTGGTCATGGCCTTAGTTCTTAGTCAAAAGTGTCGACTCACTGCATTGTTGGTATCGACCTAATTTCTGCATTTTTCTCACCCACACTATGGTGTCGACTCATCGTACATTTGGTGTCGACCCTTTCATTATTTCGCTTTTTCAACTAGGACCTTGGTGTCGACTCATATCAGAGTTGGTGTCGACTCAAGGCCTCATGCCCTTCTCATGGTGTCGACTCATATGAGAGACTTTAACTACTGAAAATTAGGTGTCGACACTGATCGTCTTTGGTGTCGACTCAGCCAATCAACTTTGGCTACTGGAAAAACGGTGTCGATACTGATCACTTTGGTGTCGACCCAAGCAATCCGACTTTGGCTACTAGAATTTCGGTGTTAACAGTTGTTTTCTTTGGTGTCGACTCAAACTACTTGTTTTCGGAAGGTGCCTTTGTGTCGACTCATTTGCTCATTAGTATCGACACAAATGGGTTAGTGTCCAGGGGTGACTTGAAGTCTTAGTGTCGACTCACTACTTCGCTGGTGTCAACACACTTCAAGTTTCCTAGATGATGTCTAGGCGTCGACTCATTTCATCACTAGTGTTGACACTAGAACTCGGAGTCTAAAGGATCACTTAGTGTCGACTTATGTGCGTGTTGGTGTCGACACAAGTTGATTCCCGTCAAGATGTTAAAGTGTCGACTCATGCGTGCATTAGTGTTGACTCATCCTAGATCCTGGTTCAATACTGAAGGTATCGACACAATAGATCATTGGTGTCGACGCACTTGAGTTCCTAAAATGTCTCAAGCAAAGCTATTAAAGGTGTCGACCCTAAACTTTAATAGTATCGACACACTTGAATTTTTCAAGTGTGTTTTGCTTGTAGGTGTCGACCCAAAAGCCAATTGGTATCGACACAAAACGTTATGTTCTAGAGCACTAAGTGTTCACCCATTTAGCACATTGTGTCAGCACAAATAGCATAAGGTGTTGACTCATTTGGCATGTAGTGTCGACACTACCTTTTAAAAATTAAATATAATCTTTTTAAATTATTAGTTAGAAAACATGAATTAATAAAATCATCAAAATCTATTTAAAATGCCATTGGGCTAACAATCTCCTCTCTTTTTTATGATGAGAACATTTTCTAAAAAACATTTGAAAGATTTTTTTTTTTTACAAGAATTCTCCTATTATCTTTATGTTTTTAACAGAATATTTAACACATCAATATGGCATTCAATCAACATATGATTCTCACAAGTTTTCCATATTCAATTTATCAACAGTTGAATTTAAATGACATCAACTCCGTACATGTTGACAAAAAACACAATAGTATGGCATCCAACAATTCATGATACTCAACAGTATTTGGAAAATTAACATTAACAGTGATGGAAAAACTGAGATTTGCTATTCATATCATTACATACTAAACCATACAATAGTTTAGTGTTTTCAAAACCAACCATTCATCAACTAACATTCACAACCATTCGCAAGCATAAAAATTTTTCAAATATAAACTTAACAGAAATGTATGTTTTAACAACCATTACAACTTCTCCTACCCAAAAACTTCAACTATTTTCTTATTCTCTTTCTTTTCCTTCTCTTTTCTTCTCTTCTCCCCTTTTGTCATCTCCAAAAGAGGGGGCTTCAAAGATCATCAAATTGCTTCTTCTTTTGCCTCTTGTCTTCTGCGGCTTTCTTTCTCTCAGCTGCTCTTCTTTTTTTGTTGTCAGTGACATAAGTTTTCTCTTGTGCTTTTAGGGCTGCAAAAGTGGCTGCATGTACCAAGTCGGCTTCTCTCTTGAAGCATTCTTCTTTTTCAGCTTTGGTCTCATTGGACTTGAATTGCTTAGCCCAGGCTTCTTTAATTCAGTTAAGGTGCTCGTTCACCTTTCTGCAATTTTATTGAACAGTAATGACGACCCCTTCGTCATATTCTTTTCTCACTTGCTGTAGGATTCTTGTGTTGGCATAGACAATCTTATTAATGCTTGTGGACATTTTTTGACTAAGATCCTGATTAGCGTCACAAGCGAACCTCACCTCTTTTCCTATACTATTTATATTACTGCTGAATTTAACTAAACCCTCAACAATAGTGTCAACTCGAGTGCTCATGTCATAGATATCAACCTCAACCTTTTGGTGAAGGGAAGCCAAAGAGGTGAAAAGAGAGGAATGCATATTCTGGATAAGAGTGGTGAGAGCATCAAGCTACTGGGAGGATGGAGTAAAGAACTAAGTGGATGGGGATGCAACATGAGGGGGATGAGGTGGATCAGAGGAGGATGGTTCAAATCTAGGAAGAGGGGGAGATCTGGAAGAGGATGGATCACATGGAACAGGGGAGATAAGTGATCTAGGAGGAGGTGGTGGAAGTGGAGTCCTGCTGGTGGAAGGAGTGGTAGAGGAGGGAGAAGCAAAGCGTTCCTTCTTGGACTAAACACCATCTATTTAGATGATGTGCATATGTTTAAGAGAGGTTTTGTCATAGAGGGCATGCTTGGAGAACGAAATTCCTTTCTCCCTATAAAGATCAATCCCAAAGTGTCTAAACACCTTGGTGAGGTACATTACACGAGGGAGAGAGGTGTTGGACTTGGTGTAGGATTGGAGTATATTAGAAACAAATAGAAAGCCGCGATCAAGTTTTTAGCCTTTTAATATGCACCATTTGACAAACACATGAATGAAGGTTACGTCTCCATATTTTCCAGACTGGGGTAGGAAAATATGATTCACAAAGTGATGCAATAGTCGCATATCAGGTTTCAAAAGGTTAGCCTCTAGGTGTTTGGTAGAATCAACAGTCTCAACAACAAAAATTTTCTTGACAACATCATGAAACGAAAAGAAGTCCAAGGTTCTCTTCTTTTGGTGACAGGGAACTTTAAGCTCCCTATCAGGGACACCGAGTATAGTGTTCAAGGTCTTATAATCGAAAAATGATTTCCTTGTTATTCACCCAAGTGGTGATTTTCTTGTCAGTAAGGGGGTCGGTTGGTTTCATGTGGGAGTAAAAAAGCTTTACAAGGGAGGGATAGTGAGGGTCTCGAATCTTAAAGAGATTCATCCACCCAAGGGTGTTAAACCACTCAGAGAAGCACATACCAATCGAATCAAAGAAATTGAAGTCAATAGAATGACCAGGGATTACCTTTTGGTTTGCAAATGAGAGGAGGTACAAGTTTTTGATTCGAGTCCACTGGAATTTCAGAGAGGTGTCGACACCTATCTCCGTCGTAGGCACTGTTGCCATCTTCTTCTTCTTCTTGTTTGACTTTGAACAAGACCCTTCGTCGATGTCTTTTTGCTTGCTTTCTTTCCCCATTGTTCTTGGTGGCAATAGGGTTATCGACCCTAGGTTTGAGTCGCAGAGAGGAACGAAGAGGGAGAGAGAGAGTTAAAGGGACGATTTGAGAAACTAAAAGGTTTTGAGCGTGAATGTGAAAAGGGGGAAAATCGCTTATATATACATTAAGAAATGTGTCGACACTTTTCATGTAGGTGTCGACACTTTTCACACGACACGTGGTGTTTAAAAACAAATTTTGTGTCTATATTGTTTCAGTGAGGGGTCGACACTTTAGGCTTGATGTGTCGGCACTTTTCAAAAGTGAGTCAACATCTTTTTAACATAGAGCAGTAAAACGTATTGTATCGACACTATATAGCAGGGGGCCAACACTTTTCTCAAAATGTGTCAATACTATATAGCGTTCGTGTCAATACTTTTCATGTATGTGTCGACACTTTTTAACATTGTGTCGATGCCTTTCACACAGCAATTCAAAGTATGAAAAGCATTTAACAGTCATGGTTAGTATGACATATAAACATCAATCTGAAGCACTTGATATACGAAGTTCTCTTCTTATATAATAAAATCTCTCTTCATTTAGAGGCTTGGTGAATATATCAGTAAGTTGGTGATATGTGCCTACAAATTTAAGTTTTATATTCCCTTTTTAAACATAATCTCTTATAAAATGATGTCTGATTTCTATATGTTTTGTTTTAGAGTGTTAAATAAGGTTCTTGGATATATTTATGGCACTAGTGTTGTCACACTTAATGAAAATGTGATCTAAGCATACACCATAGTTGTGATAACACATTCCACATCAGTAAGAGATAGAAAATAAGTTTGGTATATAAAAAAACTTGTGAACTACTACTAGTAACTTGGGCTCAAGCATTTTGGTCCATGTTGTTAGGCTCTATATTCTAGTTATTGGGTCAGTGATCCATTTTAGTTGTTACAAATGGTATTAAAGCCAAGTCTGGTCCCGTGGTGGGCTCCGTGGCGATGTGAATAGATGAGTGGAGGCTCCAAAAAGTGATAGACGTCCTACGGTTGTATACCTTATGCATGCTAATGAGATACTCTGTGTCCACGGTGGGAGATAGAAAATAAGTTTGGTATATAAAAAACTTGTGGACTACTACTAATAATTTGGGCTTAATAATTTTGGGTCGTGTTGTTAGGCTCTTTATTCAAGTTATTTGGCTAATGATCCACTTAGGTTGTAACAATAATCTTTTAGTTGTTGTTTTATTCAAAGAACTTGCGTACAACAACTGCCAGCTGCAATGTACTCATCCTTAGCTGTAGATAAGGCTATTGAATTCTATTTCTTACTAAACCATGATACGAGTGAGTGTTCTAAGAATTGGCATGTTCTACTAGTACTCTTCCTATTAATTTTGTAACTGAAAAAGTATGTATCAGAATAGTCAAATAATTCAAAAGATATTCCTCCATGATGAAATAATCCTAAGTTTTGTGTACCCAAGAGGTATCTAAAAATGCGCTTAATAACGATCACATGAGATTCCTTAGGACTAGCTTGAAATTTAGCACACATGCATATACTGAACATTATATTAGGTCTACTAGCAGTTAAGTAAAGCAGAGAACCAATCATACCTCGATATCACTTTTATTCTACTGCCTTACCATTCTCATTTTTGTCTAGTTTTGTTGAAGGGCATGTGAGAGTTCCCATAGATTTTGCATTGAGCATGTCAAAACTCTTCAAAAAGTCTTTGGTATACGTGGACTGATTTATGAAGATTCCTTCTTGGGTTTGTTTAATTTGAAGTTCAAGGAAATAATTGAGCTCACCAGCATGCTTATTTCAAATTCTCCTTACATACACTTAACAAAATTTTTGCAGAGTATCTCATTAGTTGAGCTCAAAATAATGTCATCTGCATAAATTTATATAATTAGCATATCTTTTTCCTTGGACTTGATAAAAAGAGTTGTATCAACTTTGCCTCTTTAAAACTCATTTCCAATTAAGAATTTGTTAAGCCTTTCATACCAAGCTTTTGGTGATTGTTTCAAACTGTAAAGAGCTTTAGTGAATTTAAAAGCATGATTTGGAAAGTCTGAATTTTCAAAATCAAGAGGTTGTTTTCAAAGACTTTCTTAGAAATAAAACTATTTAGAAAGGTACTTTTGACATCTATTTGATAAAATTTAAAATTTTTAAAGTATACAAAAATAAGCAGCATCCTAATGTCTTCAAGTCTAGTCATATGGGCAAAAGTTTCATCAAAATTAATGCCTTCTTTTTTATTATAACATTGTGCTACCAATTGAGCTTTGTTCTTAAGAACTACTCTATTCTCATTCATTTTGTTTCTAAACACCTATTTTGTGCCATTAATGGAGTGATCCTTAGGTCTCGGGACTATAGTCTAAACTTTATTTCTTTAAAATTGGTTTAACTTCTCTTGCATGGACAATATCCAAAAATTATCAGTTTCAGTTTTCTCAAAATATTTTGGTTCAATCTGGAAAAGAAATGCTAAATTATCATAAACATTATGTAGAGAGGATTTAGTCTTTATACCTTGAATTGGGTCACCAATGATTAAATCTTTTGAATAACCATGAGCATGCCTCTATTCTTTGGAAAGATCAGAATCTCTCTGGTTTGAGGTACCTACAGCCTGTTGTTCTCAATTTATTGCGCATTTGTGACTTCCTCTTGATTTGTCTCTTCATGGTTCTTGATGAAGATATCCTCAAGACCTTTTTCTATGTCTACAATATTATCTTCATAAAATTCTTTGGAAGAATCGAGGTTTGCCTTATAAAAAATAATATGAATAGATTCTTCAACAACTAAGATCATTTTGTTGAAAACTTTATGGACTTTACTACATATAGAATAACCTAAGAAAATACACTCAGATTTTGCATTGAACTTGCCCAAAAGTTCTTTGTTGTTGTTTAAAACAAAGCATTTGCATTCAAAAGCACGAAAATAACTAATGTTGGATTTTTTTCATTCCACAGCTCATATGAAGTTTTCTTAAGTGAAACTCGAATCATGGCTCGGTTCACAACGTAATAACCTGTATTGATAGTCTCGACCCAAAAGTACCTTGGTAGGTTGTTTTCACAGAGCATGATTCTAACAATTTCTTCTAGAGTCCTATTCTTCTTCTCAATAATACCATTTTGTTGAGGAGTTCTAGAAGCAAAGAAGTTATGGTCTATCCACTTTCATCACAAAATTTTTCAAAATATTTATTTTCAAGTTTTCTACCACGATCACTTCTGATACTTGTGATTTGTAAAAAAATTTATTTTGAATCCTCCGAGACAGTTTAGAAAAAGCAGCAAAGATTTCATCTTTATGAGCTAGAAATAATATCTAAGTATATTCAAAGAAATCATCAATCACAACAAATGCATATCTCTTGCCTCCAAGGCTAAGAGTCTTGATTGGACCAAACAAATCCATGTGTAATAGTTGTAATGGCCTAAAAATTGAAATCACCATTTTTTATTGAAAAGAACTTCTCACTTGTTTGCCTTGTTAACATGCATCACATATTTTATCTTTTTTAAATTTGAGTTGAGGCAAACCAACCATCAACTCCTTTGTCAAAAATTTTAAAATTAAATTCATGTGAGCATGTCCAAACCTCCTATGCCATAGCCAACTGTTATTACTCAAGGCAGCCAAACATTTTGCGTCATTTTTTGACAGATCATTGAGGTTAAATTTATAAATATTTTCATGCCTATAAACTTCAAAAATAATTTTATTGTTAGCTTATTTTTTAATAATGCACTTAGCATGATCAAAGACAATTTTGTGACTCCAGTCACAAAATTGATTTATGCTTAAAAGATTATGTTTCAAACTATCAATAAGTAAAATATTTTCAATAGAAGGAGAATGAGTTTTACTAATACTACAAACTCCGATGATTTTGCCCTTGTTATTGTCTCTAAATGTCACAAATTCACCATATTTGGGCATGAGATAGACAAACATTGACTTTTCACTTGTCATGTGTTTTGAACGGGCACTATCAATGTGTCACATTCATTTATTGAATGAGGACTTGAGACATGCCTACAAAGAAGATCAAGTTTTGACTTTTGGTACCTAAATTTTCTTTGATCCGTTGGAGTTAGTTCCATGTGGGTGTGTTCCCTTTGGAACCAAAACCCTTTTTGCAGTTAAAGCATGCATTTTTCTGTATGGACAGTGTGTGACAATGTGTTCATGTTCATAATAATGAAAGCAAGTAACATGAGAGTGATTTGATGATGTTTTAACAAAAATATTACTCAAAAATTTTTATTTTCTCTTTGGTTGGTAGCCTATACCAGCTCTATTAAAAACATATTTTTGCATACATAATAATTTATCTAAGTTAGCTTTTTCTTGAGTAAACTTATACACAATGTTAGCAAAATCTTCTACCTTGTCATTTAAAGCTTTCGTTCTAATGATTTAATTAGGTGATTTGATTGCGCAGAGAATGTTTTTCTTCTTTTAAATATTCAATTTCAATTAATAAGGAAAGAACCATTTTCTTAAGAACAACATTTTGAGCACCTATTTTTCTTAGTTCTTCATGCATATCTTCAAATGCAAGTTGTAGTTCTTCTAAAAAAAAAGAATCATCAATTACCTCATTCTCTTCCTTGGCCATGAGGCATAAATTTGTAATTTTATTCTTTTTTTTCATCTTTAAAGCTGTTATCATCACTTTCACCCCAAGCAGTCAACATTACCTTCTTGAACCCCTTTTTGTAGTGCTTTTTGAGTTGGGGGCATTCGGCCTTCATGTCACCAACCTTTTTGCACTCAAAGTAGATGATTTCATCCTTTTGTAGTTGGTGTCACCTTTAAATTTTCTAGTTTCACCTTTATACCCATATTTCTTGAAGAATTTTCTTCCTCCTTGTTCTTATTTCTAAAAAATCTCTTGAGCTTTCTTGTGATGAGAGCAAGGTCTTCATTTTCATTACTGGAGGATTCTTCATCAGATTCTTTCTCAGGGATAAAAGACTTGAAAGCAATTCCTTTCTTCTTTTTGTTGTGTTCTTCATCATCCATTTTGAGATTCATCTCATGAGTCTTGAGTGACCCAAGAAGCTTCTCCAATCTAAGAGTGGTGAGATCCTTAGCCTCTTAAATGGCTGTCACCTTGGCTTCCTAACTCTTACGCATGCACCTAAGAATCTTTCTCACAATTTCTGCATTAGTGTACACCTTACCAAGAGATTTTAGTTCACTAATGATATTAGTAAATCTAGTAAACATTTCAGATATAAATTCATCATGCTTCATTTTGAAAAGCTCATGGTTATGGATAAGCAAACTAATCTTAGATTTCTTCACTTGGTTGGTTTTCTCATGGGTAATCTCAAGTCTATCCCATATCTCATTGGTTATGCCACAAGTGGAGATCTTATTAAACTTATTAGGGTCAAGAGAGCAATATAGCACGCTCATGGCATTTTCATTTTTTGTATCTCTCTAATGTTAGTCTTAGCCCACTCATTTTCATGCTTAGGGATGGTTACCCCTTTTACCACAGTGGTAGGCCTTCTAAGGCCATTTATGATGACCCTCTATAGGTTATAGTCAACAACTTAGATGTAAATCCTCATTTTAACTTTTCAATAATTATAATTTATTCCATTGAACAAGGGAGGTGTATTAGTGGACTGACCTTCAGGTTGAATTGGTCCAGTACTGGTTGTCATGGATTCTCTTTGACTGTTAAGTCACTAAACAAGAATTCAATCTTTGATACCAATTGTTAGTTCTAGGCAACCCAAGCTGGGTGAATTGGGTTTTAAAACAGTACTAACAATTTTAGAAATCTTTTGAAAAACCTTTTAATTTCACAACACAAATATGGCAGAGAATTAACAATAGTGAAATTAAAAAAATAAGAGAGAGAAAGTAAAATCAAACACCATGGTTCAGCTTCTTCCAAGCCTATGTTCACTCCTCAAAACTCTCATTGAGAATATGCACTATAACCGAATGCTTTATAAGTACATTAAAAAACCTTTACAGCATGAAAAAGTTTCTACAAACACTCTAATTTTGTGAACCTTTTTCAGTTCTTCTTTAAGAATTTAGCTCACTCTCTTAAAGAATTACAAGGGTGACTCACCCTTTATAACAAATGAGAATGAATCACAGATTCACAAGCAATCACTCCTTACAATGATTTGATAATAAATGATCAAGGAAGTGAGAATATTTGGCTGGAGGAGTAAATATAGCAGTAAATGCTCTAAAAGAAGAATGATAGCTTTCAATGTACTCAATAAAACAATAATCCAAAAGTTTAAAACTCTAAAATTTACTCTTTATATAGCCCACTGAAGTAAATAACCGTTGGTGGTCGGGGGAGGCAATAAATGCTCTAAAAATATTATTGTTCGAAGCAGCACCCTTTTTGAAATCTGTCGCAGGTGTCGACAAAAAACTCTTTTAGTGTCCACACAAAATGGTCGTGGCCTTGGTTCTTGGTAAAAAATGTCGACTTACCGCATTGTTGGTATCGACCTAATTTTTGTATTTTTCTCGCCCACACTATGGTGTGGACTCATCGTACATTTGGTGTCGACCCTTTCATTACTTCAGTTTTTCAGCTAGGACCTTGGTGTCGACTCATATCAGAGTTGGTGCCGACTCAAGATTTCATGGTCTGCTCATGGTGTCGACTCACGTCTTTGATGGTGTAGACTCAGATAAGAGACTTTAGCCATTGAAAATTCGGTGTTGACCTGATCGTCTTTGGTGTCGACTCAGCCAATCAACTTTGGCTACTACAAAAATGGTGTCAACACTGATTACTTTGGTGTCAACCCAAATAGCCTGACTTTGGCTACTAGAATTTTGGTGTCAACACATGTCTTCTTTGATGTCACTCAAACCATTTTTTTCCAAAAGGTGCCTTTGTGTTGACTCATTTGCTCATTGGTGTCAACACAAATGGGTCAGTATCTGCTGGATGACTTGAAGTCTTGATGTCAACTAATTGCTTCATTGGTGTCGACACACTTCGAGTTTTTCAGATGGTGTCTTGGTGTGGACTCATTTTAGCTCTTGTGTCGACACAAGAACTCGGAGTCTAAAGGATTACTTGGTGTTGACTCATGTGCGTGTTGGTGTCAACACAAGTTGATTCCCGTCATGGTGCTGAAGTATCGACTCATGCGTGCATTGGTGTCGACTCATCATGGATCCTTGTCTAATACTAGAGGTGTCGACACAATAGATCATTGGTGTCGACACACTTGAGTTCTTAAAATGTTTCAAGCAAAGCTGTTAAAGGTGTCGACCCTAAACTTCAATGGTATCGACACACTTGAGTTTTTCAAGCGTGTTTTGCCTGTAGGCGTCGATCGAAAAGTCAATTGGTGTCGATACAAAACGTTTTGTTCAAGAACACTAGGTGTCAACCCATTTAGTGCAATATGTGAGCACAAATGACATAAAGTATCGACTTATTTGGCATGCAGTGTCGACACTACCTTTTAGAAATTAAATATAATCTTTTTAAAACATTTAATTAGAAAATGTGAATTAATAAAATCATTAAAATCTATTTGAAATGTCATTAGGCTAACAAATTCAACAGTGTTGATTTTAAGAGATGGTAACAGAAGATGCTATTCTATCTCACGACTCTGAACCTGGAAGAATTTCTCCATGAAAAAGCGCCTACTCTGAAGAAGGACTAGACGGATCGACAAGTTGTCGCCGTTGTGGAAGCATGGAAGCATGATGGCATCCTTTGTCGGAATTACATCCTCAATGGGTTGGACAACATATTGTATAATGTATATAGTCCAATTCAGACAGCAAATGGCTTGCGGGAGTCCCTAGATAAGAAATACAAAACTAAAGATGCCAAAATGAAGAAATTTGTTGTTGGAAAATTTTTAGACTTCAAGATGATGGATTTCAAGATGGTTATCAGTCAAGTTCAAGAACTCTAGTTGATCTTGCATGAAATTTATGCAGAAGGCATAGCGATAAGTGAATCATTCCGAGTAATTGCAATTATTAAAAAATTGCTGTCGCCTTAGAAAGATTTCAAAAATTATCTCAAACATAAACGCAAATAAATGAGGCTTGAAGACTTGATTTTAAGATTGAGGATTGAAGAAGATAACAAAGTATCTGACAAAATAATTGGAAACTCCTCCATGGAGTCCAACGCGAGCATGGTGGAACAAGGGCAAAAATTCAACAACAAGAAAATAAAGTTCTCTGCACATGGTTCCAAAGGCAACGGCACAAGGAAGTTCAAAGATAAATGCTATGTGTGTGACAAGCAAGAACATTTGGCTAAAGACCACCACAAATGCAGCAGTCAAGGGAACCCTGACAAAAAGCAAAAAATTGCCCAAGCCAATATATTAGAAGTGAAGAATCTGTCATGCGACGTGTCTAAGATCAACCTTTCCGTAGTGGTGTCTAAAGTGAACTTGGTTACCAATCTGAGAGAATGGTGGGTAGATACCGGGGCTACTCGTCAACTTGTATTCTATTTGCTGTAATAAAGTTGTGTAAATTTTTTATATACTAAAAATATATTTTAGATTTCCATATCAGAACAACTTCGTTTATTTTTATCTATTAGACGTTTCTTCTGTTACTTAGTTTAAAAATTTTAGTGCTTACAGTTTTAAAATTAAATTATTTTTCTATTTATTTTTTTGTTTACTTTATTTTATTAAATATTCTTCAAAAAATCGTTGGACTTTAAAGCTAGTTTTTTTTAATATACCAAATAAGAGATAAGTTGTGTGATTTACTTACAATATGCATGAAATTAGCATGGCATGAAATCTATTTATATTTTGTACTTGTAATTGTATCACATCGTTATAATGATCATATCATACATTATTATAGTACAACATGGTGTTGTAATTTTTTTTTAATTTTCAATTTTCATGTTAATATTTGATTGTGGATGTTTTGTAGAGTTATTGGTTCTCTTTTCGCCGTAGAATTAACAATTTCTCTTGTGAGGCCCTGTTCTGTTTTTTTTTGAATTTTATATATATATATATATATTCAACGTGTTTATTCGTGTTTATATATGTTTTCATGCATGCTTGAGTTTAAATATCCATGCTAGGTTGGTTCTCGGGGTTGCTGGGAGTTATGGTTTGAATTTCAAAAAAAGAACATATTTTGGAGGTCTATAAATATCTGGAGGTTAGATATTTTCAAAAAAATATTTTCAAAACTTACTCCCTAGGTTTTCCCTTTTTCTCTCTATCTTCTCTCTAACTTTTCGGGGCCCAGGACTTGATTTTTGACAATCCAATTGCCGATCCTTGTTATTGGCATTGTGGTCTACACATCCATCTGGATAGAATTTTATTCTGGCGAAGCTCGATTTTGCACGTGGATCGAGACGTTGAGTTTTTAACTCACCGAGGGAGGACCTAGACTCTAAGTTGTTAAAGGGTGTTACGTGTAATCTTATGCATATCTACGGTTTAAAATGCAAGAAAAGTGATTTATGTTTAAATCGAATTTTCGATTTAAAAACTATTTTCATTGTTTTGGTGGATGGATGTGTGTTCCGAGAGATTTCTTTCGAGGTTTTGGTGTGGGGTTTGAACTTGCGAGTGTCCGAGGGTGCTATATGGATGTTTAGAGGCTTGATTTGAGGATTGGAGGGCAAAATCGTAGCAAAAAAAATCATTTTTTCTGGGTTGCCCAGTCGACTGGATCATGGTGATCAGTCGACTGGATCTTGATTTGAGCTTCCCAGTCTACTGGACCAGAAGGGTCAGTTGACTGGATTCTTTCTGTTTGGTGCCCAGTCGACTAGACCAATGGGTCAGTCGACTGGATTTCTTCTATTGGATTTTTCTCCTTTCCAGTGTGTTTTCAGTCGACTGGTGGGTTGGGCCTAGTCGACTCAAGGTCTGGGTTGTGGTTTGGATGGTTTGGTGATCGTTTGGGGTGAATGGTTGGGTTCCTTTTGGGAAAAAGGTTTGGCTTTTGCAAAAAACGTGTTTTATTGAAGGTTTGGAGCAAACCCTTGGGGTTGAGTCTCAACTTCTAAAGCATTTTGATGAAAATATGTTTTTACATATTTTGTTTGATCTCTATGTTTGATGGATTTGATCTCTTTTTATACATGTGCTGTATAAACTGTTTTGCGGATGGTTTTTAAATATTTTTCTTAGATGTACCGTGGCAGTGGGTGTGTTGAATTGGGCTTCCATTGCTTCTCGGTGAAAGTCTAAAAATATGCGCAGAGTAGGTCCCTACGTGCCTTCGGGTTAATTCCCGTAAACGAGGTTGGTGGGTTGTGAACCCGTAAACTAAGTCGGTTGCCTCCGTGAATGCCGTTGTTTACGTTATCGTAACTCCGTATAGAACTTGTCATTGCCGAGCAGGCCTTAAATCGTGACTAGGGTAATGGGTAGGAGTCTATAGTTGTTATCTTTGTCTGTGTGGCAGAGTCGGTACATAGGATTACATTTTATGTCTTTATCCTCGGCTGTGTGATCCGAGTGGAGGATACTGTTTTATTACTGCTTTTCCTTAATTGTGGCATGATATCTGTCAAGATGATATGCATAGTTTCAATGATGGAAAATTGATGATTTTTTAGAGAAAAAGCTTTTAGCTCATGTGGTTGAGGTTATGTGCTTATGATTGCATAACCTGCTTTACAGCTTTATGTAGTCTGTTTCTATTGAACTTCGGCTCACGGTGTACGATTTTACTGTAAAACCATTTTAAAGTAATCATGTGTAGTTGACCTAGATGCAGTGGTGATGAAAAACTTGCCATAGTTTTTCCTATTTTTGTGACATGTAGTTTACATGTGATGTCTGTTTCAGAAGGCGAGTGTTATACGCCTTAAGACGATATACTTATTTATGTATGAGAATGCATGTTTACTCGTTATAAAAGTTGAACTTTGGGAATCCTTTATCCAAATGTTATATTTTTGAGTTGATAGTTTTTCAACTGCAATTCTTATTTTCATAAACGGTATTTGGTGAGTTTTCGCGTGACCTTGGAGTTTAGAGCGTGACATCTCTTGTCCCGCCCCGTCTCCACATATTCAAGTTTCGCTTTGTACGAATTTTTTTTACCTGCAATAATTAATGGGGTGAGGACTGTGTTTACTTTCCTTATTTCGTTTCCCCCTCCTCGCACCCGATTATATAAAATAATTTTTTGTTTAATTATTAATGCATATATAAATTATATATTTTATAAATATAATAAGTCCCCAATATTAAAATATTATATTATACCTAATACTTCTTTTTTATTTTCTACATTTCGTATTTATATTTATATTGATTCATCAACTATTATTTTTTATTTTTTATATTATTTATAACTCTTATTAATATCATTCTTTTAAACCTTAAAAACAATCTCCGAAATATATATTCTCGTCCCCATCCCTTTTTTCACTACTTTTTTGATATTTTTCCAGGTCTCTGCCATGATCAAATAAAGGATAAAAATAAGATAACTCATACCCGACCCTGCCCCGCCCCATTATTGGTATCTTAAAAAAATTGCTTTTTTTGTTTGTTTTTGTTTTTGAACTTTTTCTATCATTTGACTACATTTTTTATATATTTTAGATTATCTTGATGAAATGAACTGAAAAAATAAAAAAATTTGACCAAAAGATAAAAAAATTCACTAAAGACGAAATAAGCAACATAAAATTAGCTTAATGGTTTATTTTGAATTATTTTTGTTTTTTCTGATTTTTTTTTATATTTTAATCAAAATATTATACTTTTTTGGCTCATCGCAATGAGAGAATTTTAAAAGTATAATAGTTTGGCTAAATAAAAAAATTCTTTAAAAACTAAAATAAACAATATAAAATAAGCAAATAAATAATTATCCCAAATAGCACCATAACCTTATTAGCATACTTGAATAATTTCCAAATCTGAATCTTAAACATAATCTCAAGAGAGATTGAATAATAAAATTTTATTATTGATTCACTATTAATTAAATTATAATTAATGTTATTGTCAAAAGAAAGAAATAATTTTTTACATGACTACGATGGGAGTCCGTATTAGTTACTTTAGAAATAATTCAAAATGTACCTTTACATGACTACCGAGGGACTCGGTATTAGTTATTTTAGAAATAATTCATAATATACTGAATTTTGAGTCCAAATCTTACAATACAAATATGGGACTGCTTATTCTAAAGAAAAAAAATTAGTGCACTCTTATGTCCTCATCCTATCTAACCCCTTCCTAATTTTAACTATATTGTAAGAAATTATAAGATTTTTCTTTTTAAAAAAATAATGGATAAGAGATAAACAATGAGATAAGAAGTCATAATTAGGATTCGTTTGGTAACTTTAGATCTTCGGCTTTTTGGCTCAAAATACAAAAAAAGCCAATATAATCTATTTGACAAAAAAATAAAAAAAAGTTAAAAAATCAAAAAATCAAATTAAAACATTAACTTCTTGAATATTTTATTCAAATTTCAATTACTTTTAACATATAATAATATCCCTCATTCATAACTTATTTATTACAACTATTAATTTTATATAATTATTAAAATCAAATATATAGAAGAGCAAAATTGTTCAATTTGATCAAAAAGCAAAAAAATAGCTTTTTACCCAAACAACAAATTTCAAAAAAGCAAGTTTAAAAGTTAAATTATCAAATAACTTAATTTAAACTAAATTTAATTTTTAACTAAAAATACAAAAAAAAAAAAGATTGTTGCCAATCGGGCATTAATTTGCATTACTAGGATTGGATTTCCAACATTGGTAAATATATAAGTGCCATAATAACTGGGCCGATTTCTGCAATTTCAAATTTCTGTAGTGTCTGAATCGAGGGATTAGAAAAGAAAGTCAATGATTTTGTAGGACAAATTTTAGTTATTACCATGTTTAAATTACTTTTAATGAGTATTTACTTGTAGGGGCTTTTCAGTCAGAAGTCTATAAATACAAGTTTATATTGTTAGAATTGTATACTAAAAATTATGTATTAAACTTTTAGTATTATTTTTATTTATTAATAAAAATATTTTTTTCATTTTTAATGAGAATCTATATGTGCACTGTATGCGTTTCATTATATATTTATTGTTCGTTATTTTGATTCATTAAATAGTGCGACCTTTCACGAATTTATAATCCCGATGAGTTAGATAACGGCTTTACTTATACGGTAGATATTAACTATTAGCGGAATCCATGTCCCGAATAGAGATTGATGATACCCCATAAGAAAAAACTTATAAGTTTTGATTATTTCAAACTTTGTAGGTGAATTTTATAATTCGATATATCAAATAAGTTAAGTGAAAAATTTTAAGGAATTATGAAAGATGTTGATTAAATATAATTGTAAGTAACTTAATTTAATCGACGGGTATCTATGATCTTAACATGTGAAAAATAATAAGTATTTAATAACAAGAACTCAAAAGTTCAATTTTGAAATAATTAAGGCCGGGAGTACAATTACGATTTTTTAGTTGTATGAAATGTAATTTATGTTTTAGGAAAATTACTTCTGAATTGAATGGATTTTCCTAATTACATTAGAAGTCCGTGTCTTATTTACTACTTAGGTCCACGCTGTAGCCTATATATATACTATTATAACCCTGAATGCTAGGACGCAATATTATTTAGTCTTTTAGGGATTTCACATATTGTGAGAACTAGAAAACAAAATAAAAAAAAATAACCAGAAAAGGTTTGGAATACGAAGGATCTAAGCCCACACTTAGTTCGTGTTTTGATGTTCAGGAGTGCAATTTTGATTCTTTAGTGATATGAATTGTAATTTATATTTTTATAAAATTATCTCAGGGTAAGGAGGATTTTCATAATTACATTAGAAATTCAAGTCATATTTACTCTACAAACCTCTACTATAATCCTATATATATGCGGTTATGATAACCCTAGCCTACATTACATTCATTATTGAATTAGGGTTTTCATGTAAATCCGAGTTGGCTAGATTAGCAGATTTAAGATCACGATAGATTGTAACCTACCATATGTTAGTGAATCACATCCGAGAATACAGTAGAAGGTTTGATTGGGGTTTTAACTCAAATGGTTCACATTCGTGGTTGTTCCAGTAATCAAAATCATTCTACCAGATTTCGAAAGGCATAATTTCGAGTCTAACTTTGGGAGTATGAATTTTATTTTGATCGTTCGACATCAAAAAGTTTTAAAACTGAAGCCTAATTCGACGATTGTTTGTCTAGTATTTTTTTATCGAAAAAATCATATTCAAATCAATGATCTTGGTAGTTTGTCTCCAACAATTGGTATCAGAGCCATTTTGATTAAAGAATATGATTTAATCGAGGGATCGGGTAGTTTTAGAATTGTACTAAGTTTATTTTGCAGGTGTTCTAATCCTGATTTTATGATCATTGTTATATTCATATTTGATTGAATGGTTTGAATGATGATTTAATTAATTTTTTAATCAAGAGAGTTGTTCGTGATAGTTTAGAATTTTTAGATTGATTGTGAGTTTTCGGGGCATAGGTTTCAACGTAAAAGTTTTATTTGATCTTTTGATATTGTTCGATATATGTAATAACATGTTTGAATACACGAAAAACAAGCACCGGCGGCACCGGTAATGGTTTCAGGTGTTTCGGGCCACTGATCACGGTGGTTTTTTTTTCATATTTTTGTGACAGGTTTTTTAGCAAGCTTTCTGCAGTTTTTAGACTTAAAAAAGCAGCATCAAAGCAGTTTTTCAAAAACATAAAAAAAAAAAAGAAAAAGCAGGCACAAAATAACCCCATCGGTGGAGCCTTCGGCGACGGCGGTTCGGACCATTTTTTGTGATTTTTTGAGATATTTTTGAAACTATTTTGAGTAGGTTTTTAGGCATAAAACAATAGTAAAATATGCCTAGAAAATAGTCTAAAAAGTTGGGAAAAACAACTACAAAAAGCGACAAAAAAATAATGGTAGCAGCGGCAAGGAGCGGCCATAGCAGGGCTATTTTTGGGAACTATTTTAATGCTTTTTGGGACTGTTTTTGGGCGTTCTTTAGGGTATCATGTAGCTTTATATCAGTGTTAAAAACAGTAGGAAACAAGAGTTGAAACAACCGCAGAGCGAGGGAGAAAGGGCAACGACAGCTGTAGCTTCTTCGGACTTTTTGAAAGTTGTTTTCGAGACTGTTTTCGAACTGATTTTTTGACAAAAAAATAGTATTTTTTATAAGCTAATTTTCAAAAAAAAATCGGGACAGAAACGAACATCGGAGGAGGCGACAAAAGTAACGCCAAGGCGGCAGCTTGGGTGGTGTCGGCGGTGGCTAGGCTGTTATGGCTGGCTATTTTGGTGATTTTGGGACTCAGGTGGTATTGTATAATTATAACACTACGTTATGACGATTCTTGACAAGTTTCGGATGCCAGAAGGTTGATTCTGATATGATTGAATAATTTCAAACTTATTATTTAACAGGAGGATGAAACTCGATAGAGTTTCGATTCGATCATAAAATCAAGACATATATATCTTATATTTATATTATTTAACTACGTAGATGATATATATTGTTATTTTATAATTTTTGTTTATTTTAAATAATTCAAAAAAATTCAATTTTAGTTAATTTTTGTAACGAAAAAATAAAATTAAATCTTCTTTAATTAAAGTTAATTTTTTAAGAAAATTTTAGATAGTATATTTTGTTACAAAATATCATGTTTAAAATGATTTTTTTTATAAATAAGATATCTTAAAACAATGTAAAAATTAATTTTAAATTTTGAATTAATTAAAAGAAAATGGTTTAATTTTAATAAATTATTATTTTTCAAAAAATTGTGTAACTTGAAAAATAAAATTAACTTCTTGATTTTCTTTAAAATTAATTTTTTAAATGAATAATAAATTTAGAATATTTTATTTTTTACACATTAAAATACAGAAAGATCGTTTAAAAAAATTAAAATCTTTCAGATCGTGTGATTTTTTCGAAATTAATAAATTTATTTTAATTAAATAATTTTTATAATCTTCAAAAATATTTTTAAAAACTAAGTGAGAGAGAAAATTTATTCATAAATAAATCACATGGTCTCCAGCACTAGTTCGTAGGTGATGTAATTAATTTTACGTGTTGACAATAAAATCTCTCCCCATCAAACAGAATTAACTGCGGTATCGCCAGTACATAACCTATTTCAAGGATAATTCTGGAAAATCGTTAGTGTGGATCACTTCTCCTCCATCTGAAGGATTCATCGTGAAGTAATTGATTTGGAATTAGGTAGTGGTTAACACTCAACTGTAAATAATAGTATCATCTTCATCTAAGTTATTGCTATTATTTATTAAACCAAAGTTATGTCAGTTATTTAATTTTACTTAGCACGACCTGTTACCTAAATAGTAAAATTAATAGGAATTGGCCTGTCTGGAGAAACGATAGATAGTAGACGTCCTCCTTTTGAGATATGCTATTCACAGGATACTAGGTTGCTGGCGATTTTTTTTAATGGTAAAGGAAACCAATTTAAAATAAAAATTTAAAATTTTGCTCATCATAATGAATAAATTTTAATTATGTAATTCTTATGATTAAAATGACTTTTAATTAACTAGTGGCTATACTCAAAGAAATCAAAATAACGTAACCAAACTATGTAGACTGGAAAAGAAATGTGGATATAATTTTAACTACCATGGGTATTCTTAGAATGCTAAAAAATATGTTTGTTTCTTAAAAGGGTCCTTCCTTTAAACTAAACGGTAAGAAGAATAAAAAAGTTCAGAAATAAGGTGAACGATTTCTAAGGTAGTTAGTAAGCCACGGAATGATGTGAAAAAGCTGAAAGACGAATGTTTTCACTACAACTAGACATGGCACTAGAAAAAGCAATATCTAATTTTTCTAAACAAACAGAACAAGTCAAGTAATTTTTGTTCATTAGTTGTGGAAACATGTTTAGCAGTATTATCTACCGGTACCTGATTTGTAGATATGGGAGCTACTAATCATGTTTGTAATTCATTATAGGGGTTCTAGAAAACTCGACAACTCAGTGAATGAGAGATTTACTTACATATGGGCAATAATATGAGGGTGGCAGTAGTTGCAGTGTAAGATGCCACACTCAGTTTTAGTGCAGATAGAGTTTTAATATTGAAATATTGTCTTTATGTACCGTCCATTAGAAAGAATTTAATTTTTGTTTCTAAATTAGTTAAAGACGGATATTTAATTTATTTTAATAACTCTGTAGTTATTAAGGATAATAAATAGTTTATCTGTTCTGATACATTGATGAATGATCTTTATGTTATTACTCTTCTCTCTCCTACACTGCAACTGAGTGAATTGAATAACACATCTAATTTATCATGTAAGAGAAATAATTCTTTTTTAATGAACCAAACGTTTCTTTGACACTTACGCTTGGGTTATATTAATCTAAAAAATATAAATAGAATGATAGAAGATTGACCTTTGAGTTCATTGAAAGCAGATGCACTTTCAGTCTGTGAGTCCTACTTAAAGGGTAAAATAACCAAGAGGTCCTTTTCGGCCAAAGCTAAAAAATCGTTCGAACTGGTTCACTCTGATGTATGTGTCCTTATGACTATCCGGACTAGAGGTGATTTTGAGTACTTTGTCAATTTCATTGACGACTACTAAAGGTATAGATACATTTACCTATTGCACCATAACTCTAAATGCTTTGAGAAATTGAAAAATTTAAGACGGAGGCGGAGAAGCATCTGGGTAAAAAGTATGAAATCACTACGATGTAACCGTGGTGGTGAATATCTCTTTGGAGAGTTTAGGAATTATTTGTCATCAGAAGGGATTATATCCCAGTTGACTACACTGAACACTCTGTAGTAGAATAGTGTAGCAAAAAGAATGAATAAAACTCTTATGGAGATGGTAAGTTAATGGTGCGTTATTCGAAATTACCAGATTCGTTTTGGAGACTTGCATTAGAGACAGCGACTTATATTCTGAATTTGGTACCTTCTAAGTCAGTACCTTCTACTCCCACAGAATTGTGGACCGGGTGCAAACCTAGTCTAAGACATATTCAAATTTAGGGGTGTTCAGCACATTTGCTGAATGGAAACGTGGGTAAGTTGGAACTGAGAACAGAAGTCTATTTCTTTGTCAGGTATCCCAATGAAACGAAGTGTGATTTATTTTATAATCATAAGGATCAAAAGATCATTTTCAGCAACAATGCCTAATTCTTGGAAGAGAATTATATTATGGGCTATAGGCCCAAAAGTAAAATTATTCTAGAATTAATAGAAAATATTAGTAGAACGGAAGAGGAACCACAAGTCACCGATATCCCATTGCTTCGGTCGTAGTGGGAGAATTATTGGAACAGATGCAGATCTTGAACCAAATCAGGGTGCTACTATTAACATGCCAAACGAGCATATGGGTAATGATGCAAGGGTTTAGGTTCTGCACAGCGCATTACTGTTAGTACATAGACACAGATAGTGCCATGTCGTAGTGGGAGGGTTGCTCATCAATTCGATTGGTATATGTTCTTGGAGAGTCTTTTGATAAGATCTAGGTAGAACTGGATGCCGAATCATATAACTACAACAAAGCATTCCAGGACAAATATGCAGATCTTGGGCAAAAGGCTATGAACTCATAAATAAAATCTATGTATTTTAATTAGGTCTGGAAACTTATAGAATTACCTAAAGGGATAAAATCCATCAAATGCAAGTGAATTTACAATAGGAAGAAAGGAGCAAAAGGGAAGGTAAAAACCTTCAAAGTTAGGCTTGTTATAACATGGTTCACTTATAAAGAAGGGATCAATTATGAAGAAACCTTTTTGTCGGTAGCCATGTTTAACTCTATCCAGATTCTCTTATCTATTGCTGCTCATTTCGATTATGAAATTTGACAAATGAATGTCAAGACAGTTTTTCTTAATAGAAGTCTTGACGAGTGTATTTATATGGTACAATCAGACAGTTTCATAACAAAGGGCCAGTAGCACTTGTTATATAGATTTAAGAGATTTATTTATGGACTTAAGTAGGTATCGAGATATTGGAATACTCGATTTGATCAAAATCATAAGTACAAGAAGTGCAACGGAAGCGTGGTGGTCTTTTTAGTACTTTATGTAGATGATATCTTACTCATCAAAAATGATGTGGGGGTGTTACCTTTGGTAAAAGTATGATTATCTAGCTAGTTCGATATGAAGAACTTGGGAGAAGTCAGTCACATTCTTGGAATCAAGCTTTTGCGAGATAAAAAACAAAAAATGTTGGACTTATCACAAGCAAAGTATATTGATGACATCCTTGCCCATTTAGCATGTAGAATTTTAAGAAAGAATTTTTCCCTTTCAAGTACAGAATTACTCTATCAAAGGATCAGAGTTTTAAGACACCTGATGAGATAGAGAAAATGAATGCGGTTTCATATGTTTCGTTAGTAGGAAGTTTAATGTATACTATGTTTGTACTAAACCCGATATTTGCTTTGCCGTTGGCATGGTTAACAGATATCAGTCTAATCTAAGAAAAGAGCATTGGACTGTGGTATATAATATAATCAAGTACGTGAAAAGAACAAAGGATTATATGCTAGTTTACTAAGCAGATAGTCTAGTACTTTTGGGGTACACAGACTTGTACTTCTAGTAAGACAAAGATTCCCGTAAGTCTACCTTAAGATGTGTGTTTACCTTAGGAGGTGGAGCGATAAGTTGGAAGAGTATCAAGCAGTTCTGTATTGTTGATTTCACCATGGAGGCCGAGTACATGGCAGCTTCTGAAGCAGGCAGCGCGGCCGTTTGGCTCAGGAACTTCTATTAGATCTAGAAGTGGTGTCTTCAGTTCAATTGACTATCACACTTTATTGTGACAATAGCAGAGCGGTTGCAAGCTCGAAAAAGCCAAGAGTCCATAAGAAAGGAAAGCATATTGAGCATAAATATCACTTGATACGAGAGATAAAAAGAGGTGATGTTGCTGTAACCAAGATTGCATCAAGTGATAATCTTGCAGAACCTTTTATAAAGAGCCTACAGGTTAAGACTTTTGATAGTCATGTAGAGGGCATAGGAGTCAGATGTATGGCAGCATGGTTCTGAGTATAAATGGAAGATTCTCAAGGTTGTACATTAAAAAATCATGAATTTTGTTGGTTTTAGTATTTTATTTTATTTATTAATAAAATTATTTTTTATTTTATAAAAATCTTAACGAGTAATGTATGCAATATCATTTCTTTAATGTTATGCATTGATATTCTTTATTCTGTACAGTATTTACTCTTATGTGTAGAATACTACTTGCACAGAGAAGACCAGATTATAGGTTCTTGCAGAATATAAGTTTATGGTTCACAGTTTAGATAGAATTGAACAAACCATCGGTACAACTGTAGTACAGAGTTTTACTATGCCTGTCTTGATTATGAGGAACAAATAATAGTGTCGTCTATTGTTCCGACTCTCTGTGCTAGTACACTTTTGTAGACACTCCAATTTGACCCCACCCAATCTTAGGTGGATCCGATGATGAAAACAGGTGAAACAAGTGCTTCAGTTCGATTCTCGGGAAGTGTTCCAAGCTCAAAATTTGAACCTTGACCATCAAAAACCTTCATAATCAGTAACTTGTTGTCCAAGCAATTCCCTAACATGGCGACCGCCACCTTCATTGTGGCGACCGCCAACTCACATTGTAGCAGTCGTCAATTTCAAATGGCCTAACGTGTCCCCAAAATGTGGCAACATCTTATTGGCTGAAAAGCTCTATAAATATTGTACCTCTGGTACATTTTCAAGAACAGAATATGAGAGTGAGATTTTGAGAGTGAAATTCTACTGAATTACCGAGTAATTCTGAGTCCCGACGCCGAAACCCCGCTGAAATACCGAGTCCCAAACCTCCAACGCCAACATTAGAGCCTTACTTGGATAACCCCCGAGGATTAGACAATTAGAGCACATTTCTCGACTTGAGGATTCCCCGACAATCCACGTACCTCGCTTGGGTACTCGATCTTTCTAAACTCCACTTCTCTCTATTGGAGCGATCGGGTTCATTTCCATTTCAAATTCTTCAATTTCAATTATTGTCAATTTCGTTTAATATTTGCAATATTTATTGTTGTTCAACGTAGTTAGGTTCTTTCTTTTAAAGTTTTAGTTATTATTTTTATTTTATTTTTATTACATTGTTGCATTCCATTAATTTATCAACTTAGTGCCAATATTTTCAACAATTATAACTAATCAATGTTGTTAATTGTTATAATTAAGGTACTTACATAACAATTGTTGTAATCGTCAATATTATATCCATTTAATTCTAATATTATATATATATATATATTTTTTTATGTTAATTCAATATTTTTGCATTTTATTTTATTTTCTTTACTTTTAGTTAGCTTAGTTTTACTTTACTAGTATTCTATTTTCTTTTAGCTTAATATTTTCTTTTCTAATCTTTCATTTTAATTTTTCCTTACTAGCTCTTTACTTTTTTTTTTTTTTTCTAGTATAATATTTTTTTCTTAGCATTTTATTTCTTTTTTTTCTTTATTTAATATTCTAGTATTTAATTTTCTTGTGTAGTCTAAACTTCATTTCAATAGCATTTTATTTTCATGTACTAGCATTTCTTTTTCTTTTTTTTTTCTTTTTTTTTAGTTTAATGTTCCCTTGCTAACGCCAATTTAAATAATGTTAGCTTAAATATTCATTTAATTCAATGCTTTTTTAGCTTTTCTTTCATTAATGTAAATTTATTTTATTTTATTTTTTTTTCTTTTAGTATTAGTTTTAATTTCCTTACAAAATTTCATTTAGCATTTCTTTTCTTTTAATATTCGTATTCATTTTCTTTTAAAACTCTATTTTCTTTTCTTTATATATATATATATATAAATATATTTATTTATTTATTTATTTATTTTTCTTCATCAAACCTAAAAATAGCAAAAAAACTTTTAAGTTAATTTTCACCTTTATTTATAATTTTCTCTTTTAATAAAGTGAAAACTCTCTTTTCCTTTTTATTTATTTTACTTTCTTCCACCTTTTTTTTCTTTGCTCTTTTAAAACATAAAATATTAATAATTAAATCTTCTTTTATTCTTCATAACCTTCTTTTATCAAGCTTAATTTTTTTTGTATAACATTTTTTTTTACATTTTTGTTAAGACCTAAAAATTATAAAAAAGATTTCTAAACTAACTTTTATCCTTGAAGTTCAATTTTTCTTTGGATTTCTTTTTCTTTTCTTTCTTTTGTCTCTTTAACAAATGTATAAAATGTAAATAGTTAAGTTTTTCATTTAGTAGTTTAAATAAGCATTTTTCTTTCTAACCTTTTCATTTGGCACATTTTTCTCTTACAAATTTTTTCACTATTTTTTTTTTTGTCTCTTTAAAGCATAAAACCATTCTTTTATAGAAATTTTTTTTGTATGCATTTCTCAATTTTACCTAGTTTATTTCCTACTTAATTTGTTTTAAGTATTAAACATGTTCTAGTCATCTTTCTTTAAAATCATATCTAGAATCGTATAGTTTATTTTGTTTGCAATCCATGCTTAGATGATATTGGTAATTTTATGCATTTATTTTTTTTTTAACCAAAGCATGTTAGTTTAGGTTGATTGAACAATATTGCATGTGGGTATGTTTCGTGTATCCTTTAGATAGAAATTGCATGTTATAGGATTTATGATTTTTCTTTTGACACTTATTTGTTTTGAAGTGTTATGTACATATTTTATGTATTTTCTATACTTGATTTTGAATGTTCTTCCTTCATCCTCATTTTTTTTATTTGTATGCATTTGAGAAATCATATTAAGGAACCAATGATGATTAGTAGAGGCCAACCGTTTGGTTGGGCGAACAAGGTGTTTAACACATTTCCTGATTTGTACCTTAGTCTCCGAACCTTCTTTCTCTGTTTACGTTTTAAAGATCGGTACGCCATTTTTATTTTTTTTCTTAGTTTTTCTCAAAAATTAAGTGGTGACTCAATTTTTAATAAAAATGGATTTTCAAAATTTAGCTTTCAAGGTGTTAAAGCATTTTTTTGTAAACATCTTTGAATTTCTCTATTTTTAACCCTTAAATCCTATTGCCACAACTTTGTTTATTGAAAAAGACCACATTTGAGTAAATAATTTTGTACTAACCACATAAATTAATTTACACTCCAAGTTTATTATGAGTGCTTATACTCTTAATCCTGAAATAATTATTATTTGCGTATATTTAATATTTGTTATTTTGATTCATTAGAAAGTGTGATATTTTATGGGTCTATAGTCCCGGTGAGTTGAATAACGGGATTAATTATATGGTGAATATTAATTATTGATAGAATCTACATCTCGATTGTTTAAAATTGACGATACCTCCTTAAGAAAACTTATAAGTTTGACTACGCCAAACTCTACAAGCGGATTTGATTATTCGGCTGTCAAATAAATTAAGCGGAAGATCTTAAGAAATTTTTAAAATGCCAATTAAATTAAATTATCAGTAATTAAATTTAATTAAATTTAATTTAATTGGCGAATATCGAGAATCTTAACATGGGGATATGAGTTAAGTATTTAATAACAGTAGCTCAATGCAAATTGGTATTGAGATTATGGCTAAGAGTGCAGTTACAATTTTTTAGTGGTATGAACTATAATTTAGTGTTTTATAAAAATTACAGAAATCGCTAAGAAGTTTGCACATTTGCAGAATCTACTGGATGGGTATCTGGATTACACCAAAAATCTATGTCATAATTACTCAACAGGTTCCTGCTGTAGCCCTATAAATATGCGGGTAGGCTGAACTAAATTCATAAGTTGTCTTTCAAAGCCAAGGTTGCCCAGGTTCTGCTGGTTTCAGTTCTCGAAAGATCGTAACCCACACTACGTTCGGAAATTTAATCGGGAATACAGTTGAAGGTTTGACCGGAGCTTCAACTCGGGAAATCAAAGTTCGTAGTTGGAGAATCGACCAAAAGGTATTCATCTGAATTAACTGTGGTAGCACGGGTTTTATCTTTTATCGCTCGATATCAAACAAAATTTATCTGGAGTCTGTTTTGGCAATTGCCTGTCCAGTTTTTATTTTTTTTAAAATCGTTTACAAATCAATGATCTTGTCTGTTTGCCTCCAACACAAGTATTGTTAATCCTTTTATTGGTACCAAAACGCATAAACTAATGCCAGGTTCGTATTTATCCCAAGGAAACATCATATAACATGAATCAACCATAACCACATTATCATCCAGCTTAAATAATTAAAATAAAATAATTAAAACGTATTCGGTCACTATATGTTTGCGTGATGGTTTCCTTGGATCTAGTCATACTTACTAACCAAAGAAAGTGTATAAATATATAAGAGGCTCAAGTCTTTAGTATTTTTTTTAATGTAGAACAAAAACATCTTGCTTTCTTATTTTTGAAATACCAAAGACCAACAATTTATACACCTTCTATCTGTTCATTGAGAGCTGATCAGCATTTTTTAATTGAATGCCAAAACCACATGAGAATCTTTTATAAGGTTGTATTTGGATCAATATTTTGAATATCATACCAGATAAAGTATTAGAATATCGGGTATTTATCATTATAAAATATTATATATATATTTTATTTTAAAATATTATTTTAAAATAAATAATTTCTAATAATATAAATACTTATATAATTTTTTAATTAATTAGTGTAAACTAATTTATTTTCATTAATTATAATGAGATTGCTAACTTTAAAGCTATATAGATTTAATATTTAATATTGTTTAGCAATAACTTAATATTGACAAGTTTTAGAAGTCTTTCTTTATGTTGTATTCAAGCTTCAATTACGTATAAAAATAAGAAACAAAAGAAAAAATTTAAAAATACAAGTAAATTTTTTTTAAAAAAATATTAATTATGGATTGGCGTGTACCCAACGTTGTCCATTAGCAACTAGGTATAGGCTTGTATTGTTCAATATGAGTTTGTGTTTTTAACGGTATGAAATTAAGTAATTAACGAACCAATTTTGCTCTAAAACGGTACATGCAATTTCGTACTTGAGGATATGGTATGATATTAATACCTATAATTTGGATGACATTAATTATGAATAAAAAAAATTTTAAAAAATGATTGTTTAAAATTAAGCAAAATTTGGGGATAAATTCCATTTGAGAAAGATGGTTGGGGATTAGTCCTTATCAAAAGTATTGTATTTCATAAAGTTCTTTTTTTTAAATTTGGATAAAAATAGACAATTATACCATTTATAAATTCTAATTAAAGTTATATGATGAAAGGAAATTTTTTGAATTTCAGGAGTTCAATTTGGAAATACCCGATTATGGTTGCTGTTTGAAATGGCTGCTTTCATTTTTCACGAGAAGCTTATCTCTTGCGGAAGTAATTGTGCACAATTTCGGCTAGGTTAATCTTCATCCTCCTAGGATTTTCAATTGTTTTTAAGTGTGTGTTTCGTCTTTAACTGGCGTCAACAACATCCTCCCGGGTTTCGATGAACATATTTGCAAGATGGCATAAGTTTGGTTTCTATGTATGTTTTGACACCATGTTAATGTTTATTTTGTTTTTTAATCCATTATTCTTCACTTTAATGCATTTTTAAGTATTATTTTTTTCTTTTTCATCCACGATTTACTAGTTTGCAAAGATGTGATTACTAGTTTTACCGGATTAAGTGATGATACATTAAATTGCAGAAAATGATACATTAAGTAGAACGTGAAGATAATAATATAATCATACTACATATTCATTAATCATGCATCATTTTCAGCATGATCTCACTAAATAAGATACATTAATTTGCAAAAAATAAAAATTTAACTATAGGTTATAGGAAATATATTTGATGACACATTAAATTACAAAAAATGATGCAGTAACTACAAGTTGATAATAATACAATGATACCACATATTCATTAAGCATGCATCATTTTTCTTAACATAAAAAGACGAAATGATACAATTGAAAATAAAAAAATAATACACATTACTGTAAAATGATACATATGACTTGACTGTAATTACTTGTATCATTCGAAGATAGACATGACTGTGAGACATACTTGTATCATTCAGATTTATATGTATCACTTATCTAATCATGTATCGTATTTTTTTCGTGCATTTTGTTGTGTAGCTTTCGTTTAGACTGAGTAGTCATGGATAACCCAATAATTATGATGTGTAAATATAATGGTGTGACTGTTGGAATTCGTGTATATCGCAGTTGGACATATAATATGGTGGTACGTTGTGTGCAGTGAAAATGGAATAGTATTCATGTTGGGTCGATAACAATGAGATATTCATTACCAGGATACTCTAATTGCATGCTCGATAATGATGAAAATCTACAAGTATTATTTGCATTGGTAATGTCAAAGGGTTTGGATATGGTAGATGTTGCAGTTCGGGATTGTAGTAGCGTTGAAGATGGAAACGGCAAGGTAGATGAACATAGTGGTTGCTTAGTTGATGCAATTAGTAGACAAGATGCGCAAGAAGAATAGA
>JAOTRH010096799.1:0-48330 GCA_034768845.1 Heliamphora exappendiculata
TGACGGAGTGCTGTCCATTTCCCTTTAGAATCATAGGTCGAACCAGTCTCTTAAGGGTTAGAACTATCGTCTTGCCGGAATGCCGTCCGCTTAAATAAAATATTTTCCCTAGAGTTTGGTTGATCTATCCCCTATTTTTAGTTGTTATGCTGGTGGTATGAGCCCGACAGGGGCATTATTTCAGTTTTAATTATTTTGAGTATCATGGATATCTGTTGTTTGTTGTCTGAACGTTCTTCCAAAAAATACATGAGACTGGTTATTCTTCTTGTGCAATTTAGGTTTTTCTGTGAGTTACCATTGATCCGGAAAGAGTACAGTCGACACAAATTTGGGTAAGATCAGAAACGGACAGACTGCGCAGAGTATCTGAATCAACCGACATGGCAGAAAATAAAGTTAATTCTACAGCCCTGATGAGGGCTATTACCGAGATACAGCGAGATGTGGAGCAACAGACCCAAGCTCGAAACTAGTGCCAGGCACAGATACAAGCAATTCATACCCGTATGCTTAGTGTGAATGGACAGCCAGACAATGTGAACGAGAATGGCAAAGATTTCTGGAATGACAACCAAGGGCCAGAAATACTGTAGGTTGCTGTACCACCTCAGGTTCCCCGCCCAATCGTGATAGAAGATGAGAATACTTCTCAGACCAGGGAATTCGCGTTGGCAGAAAAGATTGACCAGATGAAAAAGGTGCTGAGAAAAGCTAAAGGAATAGAATAATATATGCTGGACGTAGGTGGTATGTGCCTATTCCCATATGCGAAATTACCCGAAAAGTTTAAGATGCCAGAAATAAAAAAGCTTGATGGCACTGGGGATCCGTGTATCCATTTGAGAATGTATGTTGGGACCTTATCCCATATGGGGATCGATGATCAGCTTAAGGCTCAATTATTCCATCGATCGCTTTCTGGAACTGCACAGATGTGGTTTCTTTCTCTCGAAGTGGCTAAAACTAGAACATGGGAGGATATAGCCACTGCCTTCATTAGCCAGTATAGCTACAACATCCAGCTGGACGTCACTACTCGAGAGCTTGAAACAACTCGGTAAGAGAATCGGGAATCTTTTGTTGACTTTCTGACACACTTGAGAGGCAAGGCCACTAAAATGACAAGTCGACCTTCTGAAAAGGAGCAAGTAAGGATGGTGGTAAAGAACCTACAGTATCCGTTGAAGTGCTGCCTCATCACGCAGCCATTTTCCACCTTTGAACAGTTGTTCGACGCTGGAGAGCAAATTGAGGATGCTATCCAATCTGGTGATATTGAGAAGACAGAATCTAGCCAAAAACCACCAAGAAGGACCTTTCCCACAAATCAACCCGCCACAACTAACCTTGTCCCCTGCTCGGGCGAGGTAAACCTTTTGATCCATTCTTCCTCCACTCATCAAACAAACAACTTTCAACAGTCAAGCGATAGTCAGCAAACATAGCAACGGCTGCGAAGAACGTTTACTCCTCTCAACATCCCATTATCCACTGCTCTGAATTGATTATTCGAGAAAGGACTCCTCAAACCATTAGACTCCATGCCAGTACCCGATCCCTTGCCACCGAGGTACAATGCCTCTCAATACTGCGCCTTTCATCAGAGCCATGGACACCTAATTGACAAGTGTATGAGGCTCCGCCATGAAATCCAGAACCTCATTGATAACAAGGTGATCCCTCCTCCATCAGTCACCCCAAAATTGAATGTCCCCACAAACCCACTGCCAAATCATGCCAGGCAGGCTAGGGTAAACTACATGTCGCTGGGAGAGTCAGAGGACCCAAGTCAACACATCTTTTCAGCCCACCTGCCACGCCCTCATGTTTCGATAGCTAAGGATCAGACGACATGCTCGTTCATGATGATTAGAGGCAGCCGAGACATGGGAAAGAATGGAATGATAATGCCTTGGATGGTATCAACCGGTAGTCCAAGCATACCAGCAAGAGGGGGAGCATAATGAAGAAGATGAATGGCCATTGGATTACCCGACTTGGCCTTATGGATTTGGCCATGTGCTTGATGGAATCACCCTTCTCCTGTTGGGTAGGACGAGCAATGACCGGGTCTGATTGACGGCCCTGGCTGAGTGATGGTGGGTAGCCTGGGATTTTTTGATGTACATGTTTGGTGTCTCCCTATTTTTGAATAGGGAGAATACCATTCATTTTCATTACCTCGGTGCTCTTGATCATTTGGATCAGGTTGCTTTATTTGACTTGGGAGGAGCTGCTCTGGCCACCCTCTACAGATTCATGCAGACATTGACCAGGTTCCTCTAGGAGCTCAGTATGGAGGGATACTGGAGGGTTTGAGAGGTATGCTTTTAGTCTTTTGCTCATCTTTCTTTATTTGTCGTTATGCATTACCTGCTGACTGACATCTTTTCCTTTGCAGGTATGGACTTATGAGTTCATCGGGCTTCACATCCCGGCAAACTCGTCGCTAGACTTGGGAGAAGCTAGTCACATCATTGGGATGAAGCTTTTGTGAGATAAAAAACAAATGACGTTGGTCTTATCACAATCAAAGTATATCGATGATATCCTTACTCGTTTTAGCATACAGGATTCTAAGAAAGGGTTTCTCCCTTTCAGGTATGGAATCACTCTATCCAAGGATCAGTGTTCTAAGACACTTGATGAGATAGAGAAGATGAAGGTGGTTCCTTATACTTCGACAGTAAGAAGAGTAATATATGCTTTGCTTTGTACTAGACTTGACATCTGCTTTGTCGTTGGCATAATTATCAGATATCAGTCTGACCTAGGATAGGAGCATTGGACTGCGATAAAGAATATAATCAAGTACCTGAAAAGGACTATGGATTATATATTGATTTACCAAGCGGACAGTCTAGTACTTTTATGGTACACATACTCAAATTTCTAATCAGACAAAGATTTTCGTAAGTCTATCTCAGGATATGTGTTTACTTTAGGAGGTGGAACTAGTAGCTAGAGGAGTATCAAGCAGTCTTGCATTTTTAATTCCACCATGAGGACGAGTACGTGACAACTTCTGAAGCAGCCAAGGAGGTCGTTTAGCTTTGAAATTTCCTGTTAGATCTAGATGTGGTGGCTTCAGTTCGGTTGGCTATTACACTTTATTGCGACAATAGTGGAGTGGTTGCAAACTCGAAGGAGCCAAGAGTCCACAAGAAAATAAAGCACATTGAGCGTAAGTATCACCTGATATGAGAAATTGTACAGATAGGTGATGTTGCTGTGACCAATATTGCATTAGGAGATAAACTTATAGATCCTTTTATAAAGAGCCTACTGGCGAAGACTTTCGATAGTCATGTAGAGAGCATGTGAGTCAGATGTATGAGAGCATGATTTTGAGTATAAGTAAGAGATTTTTAGGGTTGTATTCTAAAAATCATGAAATTATTTTGATTTTAATATTTAATTTAATTTTAATAAAATTATTTTTTTATTTTATGAGAATCTTATTGAGTAATGCATGCAATATTATTTCTTTAATGCTATGCATGATTGTCTTTTATTATGTACAGTATTTAATCTGGTGTATAGAGTACGGTTTATACATAGAAGGCCAGATTATAAGTTCTTACAGAATATAAGTTTGGTTCGCAGTTTAAATGAAAATGAATATACTATCGGTACGACTGTAGTACAGAATTTTAGTAGACATGTCTTGGTTACAGGAAACATATAATAGTGTCGCCTATTATTCCGATTCGCTGTACTAGTACACTTTGTGTGTATTAAACATGACCACATTTGGGTAATTAATTTTATACTGACTATATAAATTAATTCACACTCCAAGCTTATTGTGAGTGCTTATGCTTGTAACATTGAAATAATTATTATTTGTGTATATTTAATATTCGTTGTTTTGATTAATTTGAGGGTGTGATCTTTTATGGGTCTATAGTCTCAGTAAGTTGGATAGCGGTATTAATTATATGGTGAGTATTAATTATTGACGTAATTCACATCTCGATTGTTCGGAATTGACGATACCCCCTTAAGAAAGGTTATAAGTTTTGACCGGGTCAAACTCTGTAGGTGGATTTAATCATCTGTCGCTTAAATAAATTAAGCGAAAAGGCTTAAGAAATTTTAAAGATGCCGACTAAATTAAATTATCAGTAATTAAATTTAATTAGCGGGTATCAAAAATCTTAACGTTGAGAGATAAGTTAAGTATTTTATAACAAGAGCTCAATATAAATTAGTATTGAGATTATAACTAAGAGTGCAGTTACAATTCTTTAGTTGTGTGAACTGTAATTTAGTATTTTATGAACATTGTAAAAATTACTGCAATTTTTTTATAATTATAGAAATCGCTAAAAGGTTTGCATATTTGCTAGGGGTGTGCGCGGGTCGGCACGCGGAATAAGTAAAAATTTATTAACCAAACCATATATGGCGGTATAAAAATTTTTAATTCACCGCCGAATCATCCGCTTTATAAAATTGATGAATTAATTATTTTTTGGACAATTTTGCAATGGAGGATTGGGCAGATTGGTGGTTTAAAAATTAAATAAATATTTTATTAAAATATCAATTAATTCAAGATCAAAATAGAAACTATATCAATTTAAATAAAATATTCACGTAAAGATTCAAAAAAATATTTCAACAATACATTTGAGTACTAACAAAAATAAGCATCCTACATTCATGATATAAGGTAATAAACACAGGTCAGTGGCTCACGAATCAAAAATATTTTGAAATTAAAGAAATTAGAAAGATAATTTGGTATGAGATATTGAGACCTAGAATTTTTTATTTTTATTTTTCTATTTATGCCTTACTGATTAATGATTAAATTAGAAGTTATGAGGTACAAATTAATAATAAAATAAAAAATAATTAAGTAATAAGTATTATATGCGGACGACTCCGTTGAATAGCGAGTGTAAGTGATTGAAACCGCCACCATCAACCGATCCGTGTGATCTCTTTCTCAACTGCTCAATTTGCCTTATCCTTTGCTTTTAATTTGCTTGGGTCGGTACGGTGTGGGAAGGTGCGGAGCGGTTGGGCGGGTTTGGCGAATTTTTGAATAGCCCTAATATTACTTCACAGGTTGCTGCTGTAACCCTATAAATATGCAAGTAGGCTAAACCAAAATTATAAGTTGTCTTTCAAGACTAAGGTTGTCCAGGTTCAGCCAGTACTAGTTTTCGAAGGATCGTAGCCCATACTACGTTCGGAAATCGCATTGGGAATACAGTAGAAGGTTTGTTCGGGGTTTCAACTCGGAGAATCAAAGTTCATAGTTGAAGAAACGACCAAAAGGTATTCATCTAAATTAACTGTGGTGACACGGGTTTTATTTTGAATGTTCGACATCAATTTTTTTTATCTAGAGCCTATTTCGGCGATTGCCCGTCCAGTTATTTTTTAATCGAAAAATCGTATTCAAATTAATGATCTTAGCAGTTTGCCTCTAACACTCTTTTAGAACGAAACATTTTTCAGTCGGATGACTAACGATCCGGTGGTAATGACAATATTTTGGATCATTCAATCGGCCCATTTCTTCAGGACGTTTGCTCTCAGGAAGTTGAATGACTTTTTTTTTAAGAAAATCCTCTAGCTTGCTTGGCACATAGAATTAGGAAAATGGTATTCTTTTTCCAACAATTCCTTCAAAGTGGGTCGTTTTTCCTTCTCTTGGGCATATGATTCTTTCTTGATTTCCTTCTTCTTGTCTTTGATAGAGATTTTGACTGAAGTTGTGGTTACTGCCATTGACTCTTTAGCATTGGTTTTAGAGGGTTTGTCCCATTTTTTTGCATTTTTCTTGTCATTAAATTTTTTGGGATGATAGTCCTTCCCTCCATAGTTAGCTATGCTAATCTCCATGTCATGTGTGCGCGTAGCCAATTCCTCAAACGTACGTGGTTTTATCCCTTGAAGAATGTAGAGGAGTCCCCAGTGGATGCCTTTCATGCACATCTCTACAGCTGATATTTAAGAGAGTCAATATTTACAGTCCAAACTCAAAGCTCGCCATTGGTTGATGTAGTCCACGACAGGCTCATCCTTCCATTGCCTAGTGTTTATCAATTCCATCATACTCATAGTGTGACGCGTGCTATAGAAACGGTTACGGAACTCGTGCTCCATCTGCTCCCAACTGTTAATTGAGTCTGGCTACATGTCCGTATACTAATCAAAAGCGTTCCCTTTAAGTGATCGAACAAACTTCTTTACAAGCATATCTCCATCTGTCCTCGCTTTGTTACAAGTTTTAACAAAATGGGCGACATGTTGCTTAGGGTTCTCTTTTTTCGTCAAACTGTTGAAGTTTGGGAGGTTGATAACCAACTGTTATCCTGATGCCATTGATTCGCCATGTGTAAGGTTTTGAGTATATGCGATTGTTTTTATGGAGCCCCGCTATACTGCACCCTAATTGTATTTGCTATCATGTTTTGAAGTTGTTGGATAGATAGCGAACCAATAGAAGCTGGTTGCATACTTTGAGTCATCATGTGTTTCGTAACATGAACGTGATTGGTCTCGTCAACCATAACTCCTTTTCCAGCGTGGCTTGTGTTTGCAATTGGTGCAACTTGTGGAGTAAAGTCGGGAGGGTGTGAATTCCCTTGGCTTGCATCTCTAGCATTTTACATTTTCAGCTTGTTCATGAATATGGCAATCTGGAGATCTTTCTCTTCGAAGTCTTTGTGAGCGTATCAATAACACGAGCCATGGTTTCCAACTGTTCTTCCAAACAAGCTGTGCCGGTAGTCAAAACCTACATAGCCACTGAATAAGACGATTTTGAGCGACGAGAATGATTTCTTGGATTGGTAGGTGACGAGCTCGAGCGAGATCCAGTACTTGAGTTTGCATTCGAGATTGAACAAAATGGGTATAGACACAGACTTTCGCGAGTTGGTAGTCATTGTGGCTGCTTTGTTCATGAGGGCATTAGTCACCTTAGTCTTGCTACGGATTACCGGTCCCGTAGATGAATTGTTATTGTTCGAGACAACGGCGAAGTTCTTGCCCATATTCCTAATGGTATGTGCAAACTGAACTTTCTTGGAGGCCATTTTTAAGATGAAAGATTCGAACTTAACGTTGGAGAAAGGATGAGAGGCAGAGGGGTCCCATTAGGCGTGCCAAATTTGAAACACACAAATTTTGAATTTGCAATAAAGAACACAAAAAAATAATGCACAAAATAAAATTTTATTGATTTTAAAATAAAGGGTACAACCCTTTATAATTAAACGCCGAAAATAATGGTGAACCCTTGATTCAATCTCCGAAAGGGTTAGAATCTAGCGGCTACTGTAACTTGTTGTCGAATCGACCCACTTGATAACTTCAGTCTTTGAATCAAGAAGATTGAAGAAAATGACCTTGATTGAGAGCTTGAAAGTTTGGTCTCGAACAACGATTAAAAGTGTCAACTTTATGAGATTTGACTCGTAGAGCGTGTCTAATTTCAAAACTTGTAGACGAATCGGTACGTTATTGAAGCGCTTAATGATCTTCCACGAGAACGTCGAAAAGGATTTTGAACAGAGTTTCGGGTAGAGAGAGACAAATTTGAAGAGTTTTTGAGGAATTCTCTTGGTTAAAATGTCATTAATGAATGGGAGCCTCTATTTATAGGCTCAAAAAAGAAATGATAAGTACCAAAACTCTTTAATTATGATTTTTTTATTTGATTTAATTTTTCGAAAAAAGTAAATATTTTCTCCATTTTTTATGAAATAAAATCAATTTTGAAATTAGATTTCGTCTCTCATATTTTTTAATTTTATTTTGACATATGATATTATGAGCTCATATCTTTTAAGACAAATTAATGGGTTGACTAATCCTCTTTTTGATACATATAAAATTCGTATATTAAAATGGATCAAACTCAATAACTTAATGTAGACCTAACTCTTTTTATTTGTTGGTAAATTTAAATATTAATTAATTATAAAAATTTATTAATCATAATTAATTAAACAATACTTATACCATATTAAAATTTTAGTGTTTACACCCATATTTTTTTAAAAATATTTTATTTATTTCTCATTGTTACGTCTATTTCTTTGGATTTTTAAAAAACAGTATTTAATATTTTGTCGGTACCGTTCAACTGAAAAAATTCAATATTTCAGTGGTGAGAAGTAAATGCTCCCAACCTCCCGTGTTGCAACCACTGGCGAGCCCTGTCCGGGAATGCGGTACCCTCCTCGGGAACCGACGAATCATAAGGCTTCGTTTGTCAATCTATTGTTTAAACTATTGTAAACTATTGTAAAAAAAGTTTAATAAAGACAGAAAATATCCTAGAAGGCATTTTTGTTTTATATGAGTTTTTTTTTATATAAATTAATTAATATTTTTTATTTTTTGGGTTTTTCATAACGAAATAAGCATAAAAAGTATTATTATTTAAATTAATACAAAATTTTTTTTACTAAAAATGAAAAAAATATTAAAAAAGCTCACCCACAAGTATTTGATGACAATTGACATTGCACCCACAAGTCTATTCTTAAATACCATATTTAAATGTTGGATAAGCAAAGGAGATGAAACTAACAATATCCTTTGTTTGAGTAGCAAGTGGAGGTAAGTTTAGAAAATCCCCCAAACTAACACACCCATTGGAGGGGGAGGGGGACCATCTCAATTTCATGGTGGTGTTTGTTGGTTAGTTTTGAGACAATTTTAAATATTTTGTTATATGAAAAGATTTAATTTTGTTAAAATTATATCAAATTAAATAATATATTATTTATTTTTAGATTATTTTACTATCAATCAAATACTATTAAATAAAAAAATACTATATTAATAATTCACTTTATAATATTCTAGACACTAATAATTTAAATATACTAATTATCTTTTAAAAATAGTACTTCAACCAAATGAGGCGGGAAGAGTTGTGAGGTGGGCTATTGCATACTCTTCAGAGCTTGAATTGCTAGCATCAAAACCATAAGGTGTTTTAGTTTTGAGTTTGGGGATGAATATATACAAGAAAATAAAATGTTAAAAAAATATAACAAATTGAGGAAAATAATTTTTACACTTTTTTTTTGTACAAAAAAAATTCTTTTTTTTTAACAAAAAAAATTCTTTTTTTTTAATCTTTTAACATGTAAATTTTCAAATTTACTTTTTTTTAGTTTAATTTGTAAAAATTCACATACTAAAAAGGCAAAAAAAAGAAGAAGAAATAGAGTGAATTGTACAAAAGAAAAGTATGAGAATTATTTTCCTAAATTAAAGAAGCTAAATTAAGTTATTTAGATTTTCTATTAGTTTACTTTTTTTTTTCTTTGATAAATCATTCTCCAATTATTTTCTCCTTATATTAGAAATTGCAATCAAAGACGTTAGCTCACCAACTGCTGATCCAAGTAATGAATGCAATTAATGCAGACTGCCAGTTTGAACAAGCTCCATCCAAAATAAATAAATAAATAAATAAATAAAATTTCGGGAGAAATAAATTCCATTGACGGCGGTAGCCGGTTTGACCCAGCCCCACCAAAAATAAATAATAAAAGCTGTCCACCTAACCAGACAAATTATTGCCTACTCTAAAAATACTATATAAGTGATTAATAAATAATCACAATTAACACTATATAAGTTATTTTTTATCTCATAACAATCTAATAAATGTGAGAAATTATGTTTTTATTATAAATTCCATCGTTACGATATTAAATAAGAACACCATGTAAAATTGTCGTATGGTACTTCGAAACTGAAAACACTAAACAATTACTTACCTAACATAGCGGAGAGCGAAAAATTATTAAGTACTCTCGAACTATTATGTAACATATTTTACTTAGTACTACTAATGATTAAAAGTTTTAGTCTTTCTTTAAACCTCGTAAGAGTTTGTCATACCATATTTATTTTTTTAGTTTTAGTTCTTTCATAAATAAGATAAAATTTTTATGACTGATTTATTCTTATTTGAAAGATTTAATTTTTCTTTTTTATTATATTTGAAGTTTAAATTTGAAAAATCTAAATCATAACCGCAGTCTCTATTTTTCTCATTTCCTACTATAGTAATACCGTCTCTCTCTCTCTCCTCCACAAAACTAAAGCTTCGCCAGTCTCTCGCTGTCGCAAACGCCGTCGCCCCTTGTCGTTGACACAAGCCACCTCCGTCGTGGCCAAATCTCACCTCAACCGCTATGGCCAGATATCGCCGCTATTGCCCCTTGTTGCCGCCTCCACCCAAATCTCCGCTACCTTCATGTCTGTCCTTCTCCACCACCACAGCCTACCCCTCTACTGCCACTCAAACGTCCATTGGTTTCATCCTTGTCCTTCTCGCGCGTGAACAATTTACAAAGAGATTTTGCAGTCGTCCTCTTTCGCCGTCGTCCTCCATCATAGACTTTCAACTAATAAATATATTAGTTGTGTTTGTAATGCAGAATCAGTTGTATTTTGGTAAGAAATGATTGAATTGTATAAGATAATATATGAATTCATATTCATTCTCGTATGCTATTTAGTGTAGTTTTTTACTCCGTATTAAGTGGCAATAAAATTTTTTTGTTGATGGGCTCAATTCAAAAAATAAAATTTTACTTATTTTATAAAATAATAATTTTTAATGTCAATAATTAATCATCTATCATCAATATTTCATAAATTAAATTCAACATCTCAATTAATAAATAGAATACATTTTAATATAACATACTATTATTTGAACAAAATATATATAAATACATGAATTTTTAAAATTATATTCGATGAGATTATGTTTTAAAATTGGTACATAATAGTTTCGTTGCTAATTAACAATATCAAAATTATTATTTTTAATATATATGATGAAACAATTATTAAAGCAAATTACCCAAAAAGCAACTTGGTATTTAGCTATGTAAAATAGATGTTAAGCTCTTGAAGTTTTATATATATATATATAATGTATAAAATATCTCAATACGGTAATGATATAATTAAATTTATAATTTGCTTATTTTTGATTTGTGCCCTCTTAGAAACTACGAAGGTATAATCCTTATTTGGGAAAAAAACACTTAAAAAAGTTGTAAGGACCGATTTTTAGGTCCCTTATTAGTGACGATAAAATAATTAATTTAATTAGTTGTCGTTGCTCTAGATGTCTCCAATTTTTGGAGCGTCACAAAAGTAATTTGGTAGGATGGTTGGAAATAATTATAAACTGTTTTTATGTTTTTATGGGGACAATTATATTTTTTAATGAGGTTAATTATATAAAAATTTAAAAATAAATATAACAACAATAATAATAATAAAAATAATAATAATTCTTTAGCAGGGTCAATTGTACCCCCCACAAGCTTAAATGTAGGGTCGCACATGTATGTATTAATTTATGTCAATATAACTTATACGATGAATAACATAATGTGAATGTAAAATCTAAACATATTAATTTTAATTATACAATAAATATTGTATAAGTTTATATTAAGTTAAAAATAGTATAAAAAGTATTACTTATCGTGTAAGACTTTAAATCTATTTAAATAATCTTCAAATTAATTATTTCATCCAAAAGTTAACATTCTAAAACTTTAGATAAGAATAATGGTAATTTGAGAAATTATTTCTGATACGTTGTATTATATTTATCACTCCAAATAATTATTTTACTAATAATTTTAATTATAAATTATAAGTTTTTCTAAGTATCTATAATATTTATTATAATTTATAATTATTTTTTTCTTTTATTTCACCTACAAATCACAATCTTTACTTGTTATGAAGAAATACTCAGAATAATCATAAACAAACACAAATAGATAAATTTTATGTGGTTTGACAATTGTCTATGTTAATAGGTGGTAAAATTTAATATATGAAGAAGATATTACAAATCATTCGACTCTCACAAGTTATCTCTCTCAAACAAAATTTACACACATTAATTATCTGAACATACATTCATATTTATATGAGAGAAACAGATACCAAATCTAATCCTACTTATACTAGTCGAGTTCAAAATTAATAAAAATTGTGTAAATTCATATTTTTCAGATCTCTATAAAAAGTCAAATTGACGTGACTAAAATTTAGTAATATGATAGACTAGAAGTCTATCTCAACTCAAATAACACATGAGTCAAAATTTTCGACATATATTACCAAATATTCACAATTTCTATTATAAATTATAATTTATAAGTTATTAATTTTAGTAATGTCAAATATTATTTCTATATTTATATAGTGCTTTTATCTAATAATTGAAAAAATTAAAAATTATGATATTTTTTAAGAATACATAAAATTATTTTATGTAAAAAAGTTAAAATACTAAAAGATTAAAAACCTTTAAATTCTTAAATGAGACTTTTTAACTTTTTTAATTTTAAACATAAAAACAAAAAAAAACTAAATTTTAAGCCATTTACAAGCCTAAATGCACTAGACCCATGACCTTTGACTAAATATTCAAAACAAAAACTAAAATAAAATAGTATTGTTATTTAGGTCTATTTTACCGATCTATTTCATATGTTTATTTATGTGTTATAATTGAATAACTAATAATTTGTTATTGTTAAAGAGACAAATAAGTAATTTTAACTATGTCACATAAGTAGACATGTGAAGTAGACTTAAATATTTAACACCAAAATATTTAACTATATTATATAAGTAGACATGTGAAGTAGACTTAAATATTTAATTATATCATATAAATAGACATAAATACAAGGCCGGCCCTATGGGAAGGCGAGTAAGGCCGTTGTCTAGGGCCCTTGATTTTTTTGTTGAAATTTATAGTCCCATTTGAATTTAAATTCAATATAAATATATTTTAAATTTTTTATATTGATAATTTTAGATATATCACAAGTGGTAAGTTAATATCATCTGTATGTCTTTATTCTCAAGTTCAAATTCTTCTATCTTGTTTTTGTTCAATTTTTTTAAGTTACAACAATTTATTCTAAGTCACTAATAATTTTTAAATGCAAAATAATACAAATAAAATATAAAAAATAAAATTTAGGATGACAATATACTTAAGCCATAACTTTTTATTCTTAAAATATTAATTCTATTTTTATCAATTATAATCAAACACAAAATATTGAATACGAAAAATATTTTATTGTTAAAAACGAATAGTATATAAATTAAAAGCTTGGCCTATAAGTGATACTATATTTTATTTAATTTTTTTTATAAATTAAATTTTATTAAAATACGACTACAAACATATTTTATTCACTCAAATTTTTATAATTAACTTTTTAAAATTCTTAAAATATATTAAGACTCCGTGTCACAAATTCGTTTCGGCCTCAAAACCGTTTGGGTCGGCCCTGCCTAATAAATATGATTTTCCAAAAAAAAGAGTAACGCACGTACCTTCTCGACCAAGCACACTCAGTTAGTTTGGTCCCTTTTTAAGCCGAGCAGGTGGGTTTTCATGGGGTGAGAGTGGGTGACAGATAAACAAGAAGAACTTAGCTTCCTCTACTCCCTCAAGCTTTTCTTTTAGTTTCTTTTGCGTCAATGACGGCGACGAGGGTGACGACGATGACGGCGGCGGTCGTGACTATCCTCTTACTGGCCGTGACGGCGCCGAGGTTTGCATGCGGTACTGTCAGCCGCAATAGTGTTCATCCGCAAGGTAAAATTGCTAAAGAGAACCTGACGTGTCTCTTGGTGTTTGGAGATTCGACCGTTGATCCCGGCAACAACAACCGACTTGCGGCGGCGCCCAAGGCCAACTTCCCACCTTATGGGAAGAATTTCTTTAATGGCCGTCCCACCGGAAGGTTCTGTGATGGAAGACTGGCCACTGACTTCATCGGTAACTTGCTGGCTACCTGCTCTGCCACTTGATAACATATTTAAATATAATAAAATTACTATAATGATTCCAATATTTTATTAAATAATATGATATAATTATAAATTTTAATTTAATAAGGCTTATACGATCAAATTTACTTTCATTTTGCTGATAATTAGTTTAAAAGTTAATTTTTTTAATTTTTTGTATTTTTAATTAAAAAATTAAATTAAATTTAAAATAAATCATTTGATATATAACTTAAATTTTGAGCTCACTTTTTAAAAGTTAATTATTTAAATAAATACTAGTTTTTTTTGTTTTTATGTTTAAAGTGATCAATTTAACTTATATTTGATGTGTTATAATTTATGTTATATTTGATATTAACATAGGGATAGCAATTTTTTCCGTTTCGTTCCGACTCCGTCTCGTCTTTGCTCTGCTTTGTAGGATTTTTTATGCCCCGATAACAAACGGGGTGAGCGCGGTATTTGCTTTCTTATTCTCATTTTTTCTCATATCGCTCCCGATTATATAAAATAAATATTTTTTAATTATTAATATATGTATAAAATATAATTTTATAAATATAATAAGTTCAAAATATTAAAATATTATATTTATCTCTAATTTTTATTTATTTATTATATTTTGTATATTTAATTATATTAATTCATCAACTTTTATTTTTTATTTATTATAATATTTATAACTTTTATTAATATTACTCTTTTAAATCTTAAAAATTATACCAAAAATATCCCCGTACCCGTCCTGTTTCCCGTTATTTTTTTGATATTTTTTTCCGTCTCTACCCCGATCAAATAAGAGACGGAGATGGGAGAACTAATCCTTTCTCGCGCCGTGCCCCATTGCCATTCATATATTAACAATTATATGAAGTTGGTAGTAATACTAAATAAGTTATGAATAAGAGGTATATTATTGTATTTTAAGAGTGATGATAGTTTGAATAGAATATTTTGAAATTTTACTTTTTAATTTAATTTTTTAACTTTTAAGCTAAATAGACAACATTAGATTTTTAATGTTTTTAACTAAAAAGTCAAGATTGCCGATCATGTCCTATATTGAACATGCATTTGGACAAACTTATTTTAAACCTTTTTTTTTAGTGAACATTGGTTTAAATGAGTTGATTTCATTAGTAATGAGATATCAAAAAAAGTAGGTAAGTTCAAAAAAAAAGCCAACTTAATATGCTTTTTTTTGTTTTTAATATTTTATATTTAGTAATTATTTTTTAACATTACTCAGAACAGACAAACCTTTTAGATTATTTTTGTCACAAAAAAAAAAGAAGTAAAAACTTAAACAAAAAAACTTAACAATTAAATAAATAAAAAAGACGAAAAAAAAAGTTAAAAAAAGCCATTAGGCTTTTAAAAACAAACAGAGCCTGAATGATTGTAATTGTGTGACATAATTTAGTTTATTAATTTGATAAAATAATTTAATTAATTAGCGTAACCCCTTCTAAGATTATCAGACAAATATTTATGTATGATCGTATCAACTGATATATCTTACTTGAACGACTAATTGTGACAATTTTAAATTACGTTATCTTGAATTATTTAATAATTATATGTTCGATTGGTAACTAGTTTAAAAGTTAATTTTTTTGTTTTGTTGCATTTTTAGTTAAAAAAATTAAATTAAGTTCAAAATAAATTATTTGATAACTTAACTTTTAAGTTTACTTTTTTGAAGTTGCTTGTTTCGGTAAAACTTTAATTTTTTTATTTTTTATTTAAAATAAATAATTTAATCCTATTTAATATTAACAATTATATGTAATTAATAGTGATAGTAAATAAGTTATGAATAGTAGGTATTAGTGTATTTTAAAAGTGGTAGAAGTTTAAATAGAATATTATAGGAATTTATATATTAATTTGACATTTTTATTTTTTTACTAAACGAACAATCTTAACTTTTTGACATTTTTATCTAAAAAGTCAAAAAATTAATATTGCCAACTAAGGCCACATCTTCTACTTCTATATCATTTTCGAATTTATTTTACTAAGAATCACAGAGATCAAAATTGTATGAATTTTGTTACATGCACAATTATGGGCTGCAAATTCGAATACATTCCTACCATATGAGATAAGTTCACATAGGGTGAGTTTTACAATGGCGTGCGACTTTAAATATGTAACACTAATGTTATGTATTTAAAAAAATTATTAAAATTTTTATTTTGAATTCAAAATAAATAGTTCAAATTTATTTATATATTGTGTGAATCATATTATAAGTAAATTTAAATAATTTATTTTGAATTCAAAATAAATTTTTTAAATAAATTTTTTAAAATTTATAGTATTGCTGAATCTGTTCCCACCTACTCACCTAACATTTTTAATGATATTTACAACAAGTCCATTATTGTGTTTTCAATAATAGGATGCTGTTGGGTCCCTCCACCCAAACTCCTACACATTTAAAAAGATGGTAATAATATTACTTTGTAACTTTTAAAGCATCATTGTTAACGTCTCGATTGTCAACTAATTTAAAATTAAATTTTTATATTTTTAATTAAAGAGTTAAATTAAATTTAAAGAAAGTTATTTAGTAATTTACTTGTTAAGTTATTTTTTTTTGAAAATGATTAGTTGAATAATTTTTTTTTACTTTTTATTCAAAGTGAATAATTTTACCTTCTTATTTATTTGATATTAATAATTATATAAATTGGTAGTTGTAGTGAATAAGTTATGAATAAAAAATATTATTATATTTTAAAAATAATTAGAGTTTGAATAAAATATTATGAGAGCTTTTATTTTGATTTCACCTTTTGACATTTTAGTTTTTTTAACAAATGAATAACCTTGATTTTTTAGAATTTTCAGTAAAAAAATTAAAAAGTCAAGATTACCAATTAAGGCCTAATTATATATAATAGTCATAATTAACTATATAAAAAGACAATATTATCTAATTTAAATAAGAAATAAAAAATTAATTTATACCCAATCAACAACTTTTAAGAAATTAGCTGCAAAGCTAATTATTAGCTTAAAAAGCTAATTTTCGAAACGACTTGTTTTCAATTTAGACAAACTTTTTAGCTAAAAAAAATTAAAGAATAACCTATTTATTCTACATAAACAGTATTTTCGTATTTTTGACATCATTTTTTAATAAGCACTTTTACTATAAATTCAGTTGTAATAATTATGTATTAAGTTAAAAGCTAATTTACGAAATGACCACCTTTCAGTGAATCATATAACAATATGAAGGCGTGAGAATATCAAAATATATCTAACCACTTTTAATGTATTATTATATTTTTGGTTGGGTTATTGTTGTGATACAGCGGAGGCATTGGATAATAGAAGCGTAATTCGAGGGTTTCTTGATCCAACGATGGAGAAGGAAGATCTATTACACGGTGTTAGTTTCGCATCGGCGGGTTCCGGTTATGATGAACTCACCGCCAATCTCTCTGTAAGCATTTTTGCTTCGTCCCCTTCATTTGTTACTTTCACTACTCATCGATATAAATTTATTCACTCAATTTAACTCCGTTTGGAATATTTAAAAAAATTAATTGTTTGCGATAAATTGTTTAGAGTAGTTCGTTTTTGTGTGTGTGTGATTTTGTTAAAATGTTTAAATTATTTTTACCTTTCACTTTTGATTTACAGTGTTTGGAATATTCACACGATTTTAATTTATTTGTCTTTGGGTGTGGAGTTATTTTTTTTTTATTTGAGGATGTTATAATTATTTTACTTGAAAAAATTAGAGCATTTGAGATGTGTATAAATTTTTTTTTCTTAAAAAAGAAAGTGAAAAAATTAATAAGTTTTTTTTTAATTTTTTTTTATAAAGATGCTAAACACTATAACTTAAAAATTGTTATTATTTATTTAAGAAAACCAAAGTTTTTAAGTATGCCAAACAGGGAATTTGTCACATGAGCAAATAATATTCACTTTGCTGTTAATATATGGTGTAGATTTTACTGTTAACTGTACAATAAATTGTATAATCTAAACTAATAAAATGGTACTATGTATTATTTAGGCGAATAAACAAAATTAAACTATATTTGATAGTCTCGAAACATCACATTTCATCTAATGATGTAGCAAAAATTATTTTAGATAAGACAATATTAATTCATCTTTATTAGATAGATAAGAGACAAATGTAACATTTTTAGTGTATATTAAAAATTCATATTTACCGAAAGTATTACATAGTATCACCTATATGATACTTCAAGAGTACTAGATAATTTGTCATCCTATATGAGTAATTATTCGATAGTCCCTAAGTTATTTTATGTGAAACAATATTGACTTATTTTTACTGGATAGATAAAAGATAAATGAGATTCACTTAATTTATATTACATATTTTTATTTATTAAAAATATCGCATAAATAATATCACATAATACTCTAAAAATACCTAATAATTTAAAATCTTAAATAGGTCCTACTCATCCAGCTACTCAAAACCATAAATAGGTTCATTAACTTTAGGCTCTAACCTGTTTAAGTTTTTTATTTTATTTTATTTTTCTTGTTGGTTTTTCTAATAAAGAAAGTTCACTTTAAATGGAGCTGTTTGGGATAAGACAAAAACTTTCGTTCGTTCGTTTGTTTGTTTGTTTGTTCTTTTTTTTAAAAAAGGTCAATTATATCCCAAACAAGTATATAATCATTATATAGAAGTCAAAAAAGTGGGGATAAAGTAGTCTTTTCAATTAAAAGATAAAAAAAAAATCTATTCATGCCAAACAAGTTTTAAAGTTTGTTTATGTTTTATGAAAAAAGTTGATTATTTTAGAACCGAATTTAGGGAAAAAAAGAATCTTAGAAGCATATTCGTTTTGTGTTTTCTGAAACTGTTGGATTTAGTTATTTTTTTTAAAAAAATATTCAAAGAAATTATTATTTTTAAAATAACACACTTAGCATAGGTTTGAACTAATTAAAAAGCCTAGTGGATTTATTCGGAACTTTTTTTTGTTTTTTTTGAATTTTTTTTTATATTTTGCTTTGAACTTTTTATTTTTTTTGTTCCTTGTATTGAGAAAATTTTAAAAAGTATATATATCCTTTTGAGACATATTTAAAAAAAATTCATTAAAGACGGAATAACTAGAAGAAAAAGTTAAAAAGCCTACTTAAGTTGGTTTTTTTCGTTTTATATGAAGTTTTTTTAGGTTTTGATCAAAATTTTTTATTTTTTTATTTTCTCATGATGGGAGAAATTTAAAAAGTACACACATTTGGATGGATGTTAATTTCTTTTTTACTAAAAAAAAAAAAAATAATAAATCAAACAATAATTTAAAAGACACATACTCGCTTAAATAATTCTTTCCCAAAAAATAAGCTAAAAAAAAGACATAATCCAAAATAATTTATTTTTTCTATAATTCGCATTATTTGTATAAAGATACAAAATATAAGCATCTCAAATAACGCTTTAGTTTTCTCCCGAGTACAATCCACGCTAGTGATTTCTCTTTGATAAGAATAGCCACAAATTTTAGGACCTGGGGGAACTTGCTGCGAGGCAAGGGCAGACATGTTTTTTGAGTATATTTTTATAATTAAATTTATTTATTATGTAAAATATGTTGAGTTTTTTTAGCATATAAAAATATAAATTTATTGAATATTTGTAACTAAGTGATTGAATAAGATTATTTTATAAATAAATAAATAAAAATTATAATTTTTAGAAAAATATTGTTAAAAAAATGTTAACCAATCACTTAGCGACATGTATCAAATGAATCTGAATTTTTATTTACTGAACAAACTCGACGTGTTCTACATAATAAACGAATTGAATGATAAAATCATGCTTAAAAATCATGCCCCAAAGTTAAATATAGTTCTTTTTCCAAACTCGTCGTAAATTGTACTGTCTAGCGATTGGACGTAAGCCAAACCTTCGAATAAGAACTATATTTAACTTATTATTTCTTAATAAAAAATTCTAAAAACAATTCATATTGCACCAACTTTGAATTGGGGTCGTTTGCCTAAAAAAATGCAGTACGGTGTTGCGCTTTGGTTGATGTGAATTTGTAAATAAATTTTTATAATTGAATTTATTCATTAGGTAGTATTTATCGAGTTAATTATTTATGTAAAAATTCAGATTGATTCGATATCTGTAGTTAAGCGATTGAATAAAATCTCTTAATATTATTTTATAAATAAATAAATAAAAATTATAATTTTAAAAAATATTAAACAAATGTTACTTAATTATTTAGTTACAGGTATCGGATGAATCTAAATTTTCACATAAATAACAACTTCGACGAGTTTTACGTAATGATCGAATTCAATTATAAAAATTTATTCACAGACTCATCCCAAACAAGGCACAGCACCGTGCTATTCTTTTTAAGTGCAGCACGGTCTTGACCCTATGAACTATTGCATATGAGACTGCTTTTTTATTGGTTTTTTTATTATATAATATTGAATATTTCACTTGTAAGAATTTGTGCTCTCTTACATAGAGATTTAATTGATGTCCTTTTTTTGTGATGGTTGTTTTTCTCTTTTGTGAGGGTTTTTTTGTTCTTAATTTTTTTTGTCGATGTACTTTTTATTCGATTTATTGTTGGTAAAAAATATGTTTAGGCCTAGTGCCTCTTTTTTGATAAAAAAAACTATTACATACTCACAAATATGGTGGATTTACTATAATTTTATTTTTTTATGTAGTTAAAAATACTAATTATATATTATTGGTAGTAGTGGTAAATAAGTTACAAAAATGAAATATTACGAATGTGAGGTCTTCCTGCTCCGGTTCGGATTATTTGCTCCCCCGGTTTTTTTTAGCACCCCTAAATATTATAAGAATTAATGTTTAGGTTTAATTTTTTTAGCTTTTTAGCCTTTTTACCATATGTTGTTTTATTTTTGCGTTTTTAATCAAAGAGTCAAAAAAACTGGGTAGCCAAACGGGTCCTTAATATATGGTTTGGTGAAACAGGGTGCGTTAACTCTTCCAAAGCAATTGGAGTATTTCAGGCATTACAAGATCCACCTGAGAGAACTAGTTGGAGATAAGATGGCTGAAAATATCATTAAAAATGCAATATTTGTTATCAGCATGGGCACAAATGACTTTCTCCAAAACTATTTCATAGACGTCACTCGCTCCAAACAGTTCACTGTGATTCAATACCAGAATTTCTTGATCTCTCGCTTGTTTCGCGCTGTTAAGGTCTCTCTCTCTCTCTCAGCCCTGAGATGAAGTTTATTTGTTTATTTTATTTTAATTATTTTTATTTTTAACAAAATTTTTTTATCGTTTCACAAAATTATTTTATTTTATCAACTCGATCATTTCATAAAGATGAACCGAGAATGGATTAGAAACTCGTGAAATTAACGTATTTTTTTAATTAAAAAAAAGTTTGGTAATGACAAGAAATGACCAAGTTAGATCTTTATTTGCTTATTTTGATTATTATTTTTTTTATTTTTTTGATTATTCTCCTCGAGATAAATTGAAAAAAATAATTTTTTTATAATTAAAAAATGAAAAATTTCTGAAAATACAATAATAAGTGGTCATTTGTTATGAACCACTCTATTAATAATTTCTCTTATATTATCAAATTCAATACGAAATAACAAACAAGATGATTATAAGGGCTCATTTGGTTTCTTTATTAATTTGGTGGGATATAACTGAGTCTGATACTTAATACAATTTGCTGATCGTTTGAAAATCCTGATTATTAAATTATGAATAAAATAATGCAACCCAACTATATGTTGTTGGACGGACTAATTTAGTGATATAAATGCTAAATACCCTGTTTGGGCTAAATTACGAAAAAATTTCTTATATTTGTTTATTTATTTTTAGACAATTTTAAAAAAAATATTTTTGAATTGAAAAACTTTAAAAATAAAATATATTAATCAAAATACGGAAAAAAATTCACTAAAAATGAAAGTAAGCAATATAACATTTGGCATATTAGCTTGTTTTGGACTTTTTTGTCTTTTATGAACCTTTTTAATTTTTGATTGAAATTTTTTATTTTTTAGCTCGTCTTGATAAAAGAAGTCAAAAAATTATAATAATTTATTTAAACAATAAAATTTTTTTATTAAAAAAAAATAAAAATAAAATAAACAAATAATCAATTTGCCCAAACGGGTCCAAAACTGCCCCAAACCCGTTTTGGACTCACTTTTTTATCTATAATTTTTAGTTTACAAGTCAATTTTTAAGATGCACGGTTGGGCAGTCTATAAAATTAATTACTTTTTCTTCTTTTTTTTCTTTAAGAAAAGTTTCTTTATATTTCAAATAACTTAACTTTTTCTAATCTTTGCCCTCAATAAAAAAAGTTACTCTATGTTATAAAGTGAAAAAGCTAAAAATGATTGTCAAATACGAGAGCTTAAAAATAAAAGTGTGGTCATAATTTTAGCAAAAAATAAATAATAAAAAACTATTTTAAACAATCTTAAAAGCCATTATAACAAATAATTTAAAACAAGTTTTCTTTGCCTCCAATAACAAATACTGTGTGGACGATATTTGTATTTCGTGTCTCGTTATGTCTCATCCTATCTCTGAGTATAAAATAAGTATTTTTATATTCATGAATGTACACATAAAGTTTAATTTTTAAAGATATAATAAACTAAAATATAAAACTATTATATTTATATCTCATTTTTTATCTCTATTTTTTATTATTATATTTCTATTTTTAATAATTCATCAAGTATCATTTTTTATTTATCAAATTATTTATTACTCTTATTACTTATTTAAATTCTATGAACTACTCCTAATATATTTCCATTTCGCTCCCTAACCGCTTTACTTTTTTATTCCCATCCCAATTCCACAGGAAATGAAGATTGTATACCACATTCCCACTATGTTTGTCTCGTATGATTGCATTCTTACATATAAAAAATTGTTTGGAGTGCTTATGAATTGACCCGAACTGTTCAAACCATCCAACCAAACATGACCAATATGACAATAGATAATTTTGCCCATAGATGAATTGGGTGACAAGTCTCTCAACTTATTTTCTTCTGGTGTTAGCTATGCTACAAGTTTTAAGTATGGTTACTCGTCCAACATAACCTAAGTAACAAATATCAAATTGTATAAATTTTTAGATTTCTAATGAGAGTAGGTTGCACTATTTTTTTTTAGTATTTTTGTGTAAAAATTATGTAATTTGGGTCTATAATTTTTTAAGCATTAAGTTTATTAAAAAAAATTTGTAATTAAGATAACTATTATAATTGGCTACAAAATAAAATAATCTTCGTAGAAAATTTAAATTGCCAAATCAAACCGCACTCACAATGGACCCATCAAATTCATAGGGCCCAAAACGATCAACTTAATTGATCGGTTGCGAGTGAAAAAATTAAAAGCCAAACACATATAATTGGATGATGTTTTAAAACTCATTTCGATCCAACTCGTTCCACCTCGACCATTGACACTCCTAGGAGACAATATTTTTGATTGGCTACATTTTGACCGGCCTTTGATTTTAAACAAACATTAGAATTGGACTAGACATATTAGTAAGTCTAATTCATTATTCTCAAAAAATTCTCGGAAAATAGTTAAAACACATTTGTTAATAATTTTCAAAAAATTGTTTTCAAAAAATTGAGTTTACAAATGAGCTAAAAGCTAAAAATTTTAAAAACGATATAAAGGTATTTTTTATCTTCTCTCTTTCCTAGACTTGGTACAATGAAAAATAATTCAAAACTTTAGCAACCAAACACATTTTTTCTCTTTAAAATATTATGAAAATTCATTTGGAAATTCTTTTTTGAAAATCTTTGTTGAGTATAATTTTCCAAATTACAACCAAACGAGACTATATGTGTATTATAGCCTTTTTTTCTTAAAAAAATAGATGAAAGAAATTAGTAAACTTTTTAGAGCTATCAAATACTATAACTTAAAAATTAACTTTTTTAAAAGAAAAAACTATTTTTCTTAAAAAAAAATGCCAAACAAAACTCAACAATATGAAGAAGCCTTAAATTGACAGTTTCTTATTTTGGATGAAGGGGTTGCATGATTTAGGAGCAAGACGGTTGGCGGTTGTGGGAGTCCCTCCTTTCGGTTGCCTCCCAATTGTGAGGACGCTGAAGGACGAGACAAAATGCGACGAAGAGTTCAATCGAGTGGCTTTCGCATTTAGTTCAAAGTTAAAAAAGAAGTTAGCCAAATTTGGAACTTCACTCGGCATGGAAAATGCTTTCGGAGACATTTACACCGTCGTAGCAAGTGCAATCCAAAACCCCAACAAATATGGTCAGTATATTGTTATTTTTTCGAGATAATTAGTTATGTTTGTTTCACTTTAATTTGTTGCTTGACTGTGTTTGTTTTAGGCCTTTTTAGGGCTTTTTTGGGGCATTTATAAATTTTTTCATCTTTTGAATTATTTTTTTCGATACGTGTGTGTGGTTCCCTCACACCATCATGCCCATCTGTGTTGCCCATAGTCCATCTTGCCCTAGTTTGGTTCCTAGTGTTTAATCTCTGCCATTTTTAGGCTTTCTCCTTTTTGTGTCAATGGTGTGTTTGTGTTTCACTCTTGTTCCTATGGCCCCCAAGTGAGTCAAACGCACCACCCCTGGTCCCTTTCACAACCCACATCGTAGGTTCAAGGATAGAAATGCCTAGATTGAGTCTTTTCAACCTTTACCCAACCCCATCTTTAAAACCACCCTCAAGCAAAGTGACTCGAACATTCTAAAGCCTAAACATGTGGCAAGTTCTTCTTCAGGCGTTGCAGCAGCTAAGGATGCTGAGCTTGGTTTGGATCTAAACACTAACCTTCTTGAGGGGGAGTTTCCATAGGGCTGGTGTCTCGTATCGAGGAAGAAATCAGCCTTCTTTGTGTGGATGTTCGAGATGTGCATGCGGTACAACAAGCTCTCTAGGATGATGTTCAAGCGTTATGCAAGGAGCAACAAGAGTTCTTTTCATATTTCTTCTCTCGGTTCCCTTCTTAGGCGTTGCTATCTAGTTTATGGTTAGCTATATGAAAAGTTTTTCTTTTTTGCTCTCGTTTTTTTTTGGCAACTTCTGTGCCAAACTTGGGGAGAAATATAGGTTGGTGTGGTTGATAGATACTATTGATATATTATTTTTGGTTTGGTGGGAGATATGTTGATAGATACTGATAGATGCTGATATATTATTTTTTAATTTTTGGTTGGTCATGATGATATTACTGATACATTGATGTCTAAATGGATGTGAAATCTTCTGATATATATATATATATATCTATTTCATTGTGCCTGTGATTTCTGATAATGGTAGATATGAATTGTAGTGTGAATGTGGTTATGATGATTTTTCATTATGGATTTGAACTTGCGTGATTGTTTGTCACAGAATTGCCAAAAATGGAGAGATTGTTAGGCTATTCTTCCCTTGTGTTTATATTTGACATTTCCTATGTTTCGCCAATTCGCGACAACTAATTCTAGTTTTAGGATATAATATTTTTTTTGCCTGTGGAAGTATACTTGTTGAATATGCAGAAAATAGGTGTCCAAGGTTAAGTACTGGCTGTAAGTTGTTCACAACTGCTCAAGCGGTGATTAGACTGCTCGATCGCTCTTTTTGCGAAAAACATCTTTAGTAGTGTACTAGGGTTAGGCAATAGTCATTAGGTTTCATTATTCTGTGAGACAGCTTTGAGAAAGGGTGCGTGAGAAAACTTGAGGTTTGCTAGTTTGAAGTTTCGAGACATAAAAAAACTTATTAGATTGCTAGAGGATATCATAGAAGCTTCATAGTGATTCTTCAAGTAGACTAGATCAACAACATGTTAGCGACTTGAGAGGATTCTCAAAAACAGAAGACTGAAGGAGGATTCCGACGACAGACGAGCACAATTTGGTGTACGAAAATTCAACAAGAATACTTCTAGCAATAGGTTGAGGAATTAATTGGGTTCTTGTAACCAAAATTTTTCATATTGTGCTAGTCTTTCGAACTCGGTTAAGTCCGGTGATTTTTACTTTATTAGGGTTTTTAACGTAAAAATCACTGTCTTGTGAGTCTTTTGATTGTGGTTTGGTTGTTTTTATTTTCATTTAATCCATATGCACAAATCGAACTAAAAAGGTTTTTTTTTGTTTTCAAAGGCAAAACTATTTTTCAGAGGCAAATTGAGAGCTATCTCAATCCTTCTCTCAGACATTGTGTCAATCCTTGTCAACCGTAATTCAGGATTTGGCTCAATCCATGAAACAGATGACGATGCTACTTAACGAGAAGGTGGTAGATTTTACACCAACTAAGTCCTACGAGTAAATAGCATTGTAGCAGATTAACAAGCTTTGAAACAGCCTGTCTCGATTCCTCAGGTGCAACCAGCTTTCATCGAGGATCGTTCTCTAATGGTTCTAAGCTAGGGGGCATCTTGACGAGTAGATTAGGGCTATCATGCGTCATAGGTCGAAGGAGGTAAGAGAAAGTAACGACAATAATCAATATTTTTCCCTTTTTCGATCGGCCAAGCACTTATCCCTTGGTAAAAAAGGAGGTAAGAGAAGATAATGACATCAATCAATGTTTTCCTCTCTTCTCATCGGCCATGCACTTATCGCTTAGAGGAACCCTAACCCATTGTTCATAGCAACCAATGTAGAACTAAAGGGTAGGATTAGATTAATTTTGAAAATGTCAATCTTGTACAACAACAAAATTTGCCCTTGAATAGGGTCCAGATGATGGATATTATTTAGGAGAAATTTTGACTGACCCTCGGACTAGTGGTAGGTCGATCTATAGGAAATCCTCTCAGGAAACTATGAACAAATTGCATAAGTTTTTTAAAGATTCACCGTCATAGCAAAAAAAAATGGTGGGATCAGGTGATTATTAGAATCAACAAGAAGCCATTATTGCCTGAGAACAAATTAAAGATGTTGGCCTTTCAACCCGTTGACTTACAGTGGCCGAAGATAATAAGGGAGTCAAAAACCTATGGAGAACTGAACTAGCCTACGAATGGACCAAGATGGTAAACCCCCAACTGACTCTACCAAGGAAGTGGGTTGTTTGGTCCATCCTTGCTAAGTTCACATGGCGATGGTCCTGATAAAGGGAGCCTAAAGCATCGAAAGGGCAAGATATGTCTAAAGCCTAGAACAAAAATTGACATTTGTTTTTCCTGCCTAGAAGCAACTCAAAATAAAAGCCTAAACATAAGGAATAGAAGCAGGAGCAACCATTAACTTCTCGCCAGGTCACCCTGCTTAAGTGTCAGGACCAAACAAGTTCTAGCGTTGACAAGGGAATAAGAAAGGGCTCCAACAAAATCAAGACTCTTATCACAACCACCAAACTGCTTTGCGATATGGTGTTTGTCCTGCCAAAGAAAGACCAACTTTTTCCATGAAAGGGGACGTGGAGGAAATGATAGAAAATTAGAGGAAATCTAAAAATTTTTCTTAATCCATCCAACTCTAAAACTTTCTCATCCAGGTCTAAAGTGTTGCCCTTAGTTATTGTCTTGAAAAAAGACGGGATAGAGAAAATTTATGGTTTCTCTGTTAGTTTCATTTCTCAGGGCATCTTAATGGTCTTTTTGACCTCTATAAATCACGTAAAAGCTAAATTATATGATAAAGCTATTGATTCTTCATTGGTCAGTAAAGACTATAGATCTTGATAAACGCATATAGAAAAAAGTCATTAGCAATTAAGAAGGCTGCAACCTTGCAGGCCATGCTGTTTAGGCTAAAAGCCTACATGACTGGAAAGGAGGCCATACACGATAAAAACTTGTCCTGCAAAAGCTCACATTGAACTATGAGAAGAAAAGAAGAACATTCCTTAAAGTACTCTCAAGCTTTCTAACATACTTCCATATTAGTATTTACCTACATTTATTTACTTGAAGGCTAAGGAGGCTTGCATCCAAGTCGGTTCATATCAGTGCATGTCTGAACAAAAGCTAGGGTTTCAAGAACTTTCTGAAGTTCTTGAATCTTTATAGGATGGAATTGGGTTTCAAGAACTTTTTACAATTCTAAAGCTTTTCAGAATGAAAATGTCACTCAAATATAGGCCAACCAGCTGCTTAAGTTTTTTCACAACTTTGTTAGCATCAATTTTTTTCAGTAAAAGGGTCTTATATCCAACTACTCTTATTTGTTCAAAAAATAGTATTTGAGGGAGACATTGTTGGGACCACATCTGAAATATTATGTAGTGCTTAGAGAAAGAAAAAAAAAATATAGCAGTTAATGATTTAAAAGGAGGTGTAACATGTAGCGGTGTGGGATAACAGTGAGGAGAGAAAAAAAAGAGAATTGTATTGACTGGGAGTAAAATAGGCGAGCATGGACTAAAAAATAAGCAAATAGTTATAGAATGGGACGCATGGCAATTGCTGGAAGAATTAGTTATTGTTTGCTATGCAAGCTGGAGAAAGAAAAAGGAGTAATCGCTAGTTAAAGAGAACATGTGACATGTGTCATTCTAAAAAAGAGTCAAAGTATGGAAGTTGGCTAGTAGCTGTTATTGGATAAAGGAGTTGACACAATTGGGGATAACGGTTATTTGGTTGGTCTAATTAATTGAGCAAGGTTTCCAGCCACCTGCTCCATTAGAAGACCTTCGAGGGAGCTATCACCTTTCTTGTGCCTCCTTGAACTCTAAGATGAATGATGATTAATTTTGTCTTATAAGCTGCCTATTTATAACAACATTGCGTTCTAAGGTCTTGATCTTGCACAGCCTGATTTCTGCCTTCTGTCTGGATGCAAACCATTTTGTTAAAAACTGTCTGGACGGAATTAGCCAGTGAATGCTTTTCTGTTATTTTCTTCATTTTATTGCATTTTTTTCTTTTTCGTCTTCTCTGGTACTAATTTTGTAAATATTACAAAAAATTGAATTATTAACATAAAAATGAGATCTTCGATAATAAAAATTAAGGTTTTAAATGCCACATTTAAGCACCTATTACACCCTCCAATTTATACCTTTTTAGTCATGGAACAAAGTAAAAATAAAAAATAATTAAATTAATTTAACTAAAACATACTTTCGTAGGATACACGATTGCACTTAACGTGTGCAATAAACCTTTAAACTTCTAGGTTACCTCTAGTGGACAAGTTTTAGTCTCGTGAGAATTTTCAAAGATGATACACACAAATATCAACCACATGCATTTTGAAAAAAAAAATAATTTGTATCATGTTTCTGAATAATTGAAGTTTGAATTTTTATCAAAACTATATTTCGATTCGTTTTAAAAGTACTACGATTTTAAATGACTTTTTTTTTGTGGTGAGACTTCTAGATCATATCTTCATTGTAATGATCTACTATAATAATTTACTATCATCATAAAAAATCTTGGTTTCTACCTCTGATCCATTTTTAAGTATTCATATTCGTTACTTATGTTAGAATTTTGTGCCATTGTATTATTATATTACTTTATTTCATAGTGAAATTTCTGTAACTCTGTGGACTAGCTCTAGTTTTTGGTAAACCAGGTAAATCATATTTTTTTTTTTGTGATTGTATTATTCTTTCTAATTGTTGTTTTTCTGTTTTTGCCATAACATAATATATATAATTCTACCTCATCTTTTTATGAATTATAAATCCCATTCTATATCTTATACTATTATATATTCCTTTATCCTTTTATATATTTTCATTTCATATCTAGACAAACAAACACACCCTAATATTCATTTGCATGTGGGAGTTGACAGGTTTTAAGGACAGCTCAAAAGGGTGTTGTGGGACAGGGTCGATAGAGTACGGCGACACATGCAAGGGCTTGAGCACTTGTTCGGATCCATCAACATATGTGTTCTGGGATGCCGTTCATCCAACTGAAAGGATGTATAAGATAGTTGCAAACGAGGTTTTGAAATCTATTTTTGATAGTGTGTTGAGCTAAGGATAAATAATAAAGGTGTTTGTCAGAGTTTCTCTTAAATAATTTATTTTTTGTCCTTTTGAATTTTTTTTAATATTTGTGTTAGGATTATTTTTTCACTTTTTGACTCTCTCGTCACAAGAAAATTAAAAAGTAAAAAATTTAGACTAAAAACTTTGAAGTTTAAAAAAGGAAAAAATAATTGTTTAACCAAAAATAAAAGTTATTTTCGTCTTTAGTAAATTATTTTTAACATTAATCAAAAATCTTACTTTTTAAATTTCTTGTGACGTCATTCTCCTTTCAGGGCCTATCCGAAAGAGAATCCAATACTTCTTGGTCGTGAATATCTGAACTGGTTGTTCGCTGTTCAAGAATTCTTGTTTAGGCAGTTCATACCATCTATACATAGTGTTTTGATCTAAGATTTCAATTCTTCCATGTTTCAGCAGTAGCATATTGTTCCACGGAGCTAAGGTCCAAAATATGAAAAAAAGGAATGGAAAAGAAAAAAAAAATGCTACACATATGAAAAAAGTTTATAAAAAGACGAAAACAAGTTATCTGAAAGAAGCTCTGACAAGCACCACAATGAGTGTTCCTGTTCGTGTGATTCTATAATTGCTATTTTTGTTAGTAAACATATATTTTAATTGACATGTTTTGTCAGTACTTTGTTACTATTTACTGTTATTTTTTTCATTGCATCACATCTACTTATTGAAAAAGAAAAGAATTATTTGAGAATTAGTCCTTTTTAATAGAATGTAAGAATTTTAGTCTAGCGATAAGTTATATTTAGTGTTTAGTCTGTTTTTTTTAAAACAATTTAATTATATTTAGGTTGAAAATACCCTTAATGAACTGGTCAAAACTGAAAATATGTCCAGCAATTAACCTAGTAGATTTTAGGGAATCAGTTTGACTTAGTCCATGATTTTAGGATCCATATGCTTGATTGATATCACCCTAACCGTTAGTTTGGTTCGGAAATCCCATATTTGGAAATTGAATTTTCAGCAATCATTTGTGGTTTCATGATCTTGGAATGGTGGAATATTGGTATTCAAAATAGATTTTTGTGAACTTGAAGAGATTTCCAACCATTTTCGGGTCAAACACAAATAATCATTCTTGAATCGTTTGATATTACAGAAATTGAATTCTTCACTGCCATTTTGCACAACATACCTTCTTTAAATTTTGATTTCAAACGTTCGCTCCGATTGTGACGCCCTATGTTTTGGACAATATTTAGAGCGTCAAAAATACTAAAGGTGCAAAACAAATGATAGTGAACCATACATTCGAATGTAAAACCCCTACCGAGCTTAATTATTACATTTTGAAAAAGAAAAGAGTCCGAACAAACAATTGGGTCTTGAATATTAAGAGATATGAAACTAAAACGAATACAAGTCTAAAATAAAACTTGGCTCATGAGAGCCACCATTTTACAACTTCATCCTTAAACTCATCGGCCGCTTCGATTGACTTGTCAAAACTTGGCATAAAATGCAATGAGCTGCGATGCTTAGTAGAAACTAAATACATATACAAGTATTTTATGCAATGCTTAGTAGAAACTAAATACATATACAAGTATTTTATGCAGATGACATGCAAAGTAATTCAATGAATATCAATATACGACATGCACGATGAGATTCACGATGATGATGATGATGATTCTTGTTTAATTACTATAGTTAATTAAGTTAATTCTTTCTAGGTCCAACTGTTCAGGAGAGCCATTCTAACCCCGATGAACATGCACAAATCAAGTCTACTGACCAATATCAAGTACTCCTTCGCCACAGTGATAACCTCATAGTCAAATTAATTATGCAACAATGTCATCTAAGAGGCAAGGCCGTGGGTATCACCACATCGACCCATCGAATCTCAGATCAAGATTTAGTGTGTGATCAACAAATTTTTTACACCAAATTTTTCCAACCGTTCACATCCTTCACCACATAGGTGTTCACTTAAAAGAAAATTTTTCATATAGCACCGAGGTACTCCGCCAAAATATATTTGCATAAAGCACTAGGGTACTCCCCCAAATATCTGCAGAATATCTGCAGCATACTCCACTGAGATAAAGAATAAGATTCATGGAAGAACCTCATGAAATGTAACACCCTAGAGTTCATTTCAATCGCCATATTTATTAACGTGATTCTCGCAACTCAAACCTCATGAATGTGAATATATAATTTCATGGTATAAACATAAATTTATGAATTTGACGAGGGATCTTATGCATGATGTAAAACCTAGCATATGCATATCCAACTTCGAAATGACAAGAATCACATATTCTTACATTTTATGTTATCATGCTAGATACTAAAATTTCTAGCATTACCATGTTAACATGCTATATCAAAACACATAACCGACAATAATACTATTGCACAACTATAATCGCATATACAATTCATATAGCATGATAAAATAAATACAATTAAACACTTAAATGATCATTCTAATAATGTATTGGACTAATATTACTGCAGAGATTACAAATTCAGCCTCTGTAATTTGGGGTTTAGAAATAGTAAAACTTCATTAAATATTCTAAAAATTTGCAGGTCGCTAATTTAAAATGTCCTCTACAACTTTTATGAAGAAAATATTTATTAGTTCTTCCTCTAAAACTGAGTTTTTGGTGAAACAAAAATATGGGACAGAATTTGGTCTGTCTTAAAACAGAAGACAGATTCTATCACTAAATTTAAAAATCTAAACAAAGCATTTATCCATATTTAAAATAATTTTCTTAGAAATAGATATGAATGTTAGAAAGCTCTGATATTTGACTTTGATAAAAAATACTTTGTGGTTTAGAATAAAATAATTTTTAACTACAGAACGTCCAAATCTGACACACCTGGAAAAAAGTAGCATTACTTCATCTATACTTGAGATTTTAGGGTGATTCTAATGAGGTTGGAATGATAAAATCCAACTTTCTCCGCTAGTTTCATTAAAAAATAAATTTTCTAAAAGAAATGGAACTATTTTGAAAATGACTGTTCATAACAATATTTTGGTTATTTTGGTGTAGAATTTTGAAAGTATGTAAAACTTGAAATCAAGTTCCACAACAATTCGTGCATGCAAATGACACCAATATTAGTCTATAGAAAAATTTAGAAATCAATAGGATAAGTTTTAATCCAAAACAAATTTGCACAAAGTTTAAAATCTCTATAGGATTTCATGAGACTGAACTTAAAATGATGGCCCTTGATTCTTTGAGAATCAAAACTCCTAATAAAAAGAGTTTTGAAAAAAGAAAAGAAGCAAGACCAGATTTGGTAACAAACTTTCCATTCATTATATAGAGAAGATCACCAAAATTTTATATATTCTTCAACCTAGGAGCGATCAACAGCAGCACCTATCTTTATTAATCTTTTCCTTCTCTTTGATAGTTCTATCTTTATTGATCTTTTCCTTCTCTTTGATAGTTCTTGAAGGGCTTTTTTACGAATTTAAACTAGACTTTAGATAGCGTATGCACCCTCTTTGGGTATACGAGGCCAAAGAATGTATGGAGAGGTAAAATACAAACATATGTAAATGGTTTATACCTTAAATAGGTGCTGAAATGTTGGAAAGAAAATGGTTTGATGAAGATGAACTTCCCTTGAATACACCACTAGACTTAGAAACACAAGGGCCTTTCTTCCTCATTCTCTTCTCCTTATTCCCTCTCTTCATTACTATCTTTTCTCTTAAATTGATCAAGTTATGGCCCGTCAAAGGGGTGTGAGAATGGCTGATATGTATAGTTGTTAAGTTAGTGGAAGGCTAATGATGTTAGTGTCATAAGGGTGGTGGAATTGCCCAATGCATGGGCATGCATACTTGGTGAAAAGACCAAAAAGGCAAATGTAGATCTTCTCCACTTCCATTCCATGTGGCTGGCTAAGAGGCAATAATTGGCTAAATATTTTTGATTTTGTAAGTACATAACGGTATTATAATGATCCAAAAAGGTATAAGTATACTACATTCCTAAAAAAATACTAAAATTAGCTTAAATTATAAAAATAGTAACTTTTTTTTATAGAATTGTATGTAATTAATAAATTTAATAGTTAACACATTATATTTATAGTTTAAAGTCATTTCTTATAATGTTTGAATACACACACACAATTGTTATAGGTCAAAAAAGGTCTTTTTGCATGAGTTTTTCAATTAAGTTTTTTAATTAAAAACTAGCATACATAGTTTTTATTAACTAAATTAAGCTATATAAAAATATTAATTTACATCAAATTAGATTTATAAAATTTTAATTGTGATAAATTACATAAATATATATATATACACACACAAGGCCTTGTTTGGCTTAAGAGAGGAATGGGGTTAGCGAAAAGGCTTTTTAATTGGATTGTTGGGTTTGTCTTTAAGAATTGGATCTTGGATCTTGTGACTCAAATTGGACTTAAAGAATGAACTAGTTGGTCCAACTAGAATTTTGGGTTAAACAACTTCACTCAAGATTGATGAAAAAGATAGGGATGAAAAACTTTGCCAATCGAACACGTATAAACAAAACCGAATTTTTAAATTATAATATACAAGAAGTAAATAGATAAGCACATAAGAACGTATATTATTTATTATTACTATTATTATATTAACTTCTTTGTTATTATTATTATTATTATTTATTTATTTTTAAAATTTGAATCGATACAAAATAACTCAACTGAAGTTCAATAGTGAATTATGCACTACAAAAGAATGATTTAAGAACCGAAGTCACGTCGAATTATGCAAATATAAAAGACTACTATTAATTAGTGCTCAATTCAAACAATATTTAAACAAGAAACTCCTATTAATATTTCGTTTGTACTAATTCTCTTATACTATTATTATTATTATTATTTAGTATCTTTTTAATATTTATTTAATATAAAGTATTTAATCTAATCAACACTACTAGTTATTCCAATTTAGATTTAAGTAATTAAATACTAAAATATTATAATATCCAAGTTCGATTTTACCATTGATTATATATATTTTTATCACCTTACTATATTTTTATTATTTTCCATTTTATTTTTAATATATTTATTTATATTTAATATTTAATCTTTGCTGTCATCAAGACAATTACTAATCTCAAGCTCCATTCAAATAATGGTATATTAAATATTATAATCATTGAGCCAAGTTTTCACCGTTAATTAATTGAATAATTATTTAATCTTAATTAATTTAATATACATAATATACTTTTTCTCACTAAAATTATATTATTATTTTAATATAAAATCTAAGTAAACTAATCTCAAAATTAAAATCTACACATCATAAAATATGAGAATAAATTATTTTTAAGATTAAAATTTTATCCAACTAAAATAAATATAATTAGGTGTATTTTAATTGTTAGAGGTGAAGAAAATTCGTGTTACGGGATAGACCGATCGATTTATCAGGTGAAGTTTTTGATATCTCAGTTTGTCTGTAACAGAAATCGAGAGTTAGGGTTGACTGATCGGTCCTGAGACCGATCGATCAGTTCTCGTAGGATTAATCAGTCGGTTTGTGCGAGAACAACGTTTTAATTAACGCGTAGGGTTTGCGCCGTAAGGTGTATTCAGTGTGTTTCTGAGTTCTCTTCTTCTCTCTTAAGTCCCTAAATACTTTGGTATCAGAACAAGGTCTAGATGTTGAAGATCGTGACATGTCAAATGACGTGAAGATCAAGATCGAGAAGTTCAACGATTTAAACTTTGTCCTTTGAAGGATGCAGATCGAGTGTGATATCCTGGTATCTCACATCGGGAAGAGAGATAGAGTTCCTAGGTTATAAAGAAAAAAATTTAGACCCTTACATTCAACGAGACTTTTTCTCAGGTGGTAGAGACCCTAGCAGAATTCCGCAGTTGAGCATTACTTTGACGGGAGCATTGCAATAATGGGTGACCCCATAGAAAGGACAAAATCGTGAGAATTTTGTCCAAAACGGACAATATCGTTGCCATGTGAAGAATAATTATGACAATTTTAAATTTGTTCACAAATGTTTTAACGAATAACAAATTTCATCGATTGAAGCCTATATGTGATATTAGTATATTTAGTTATTTTATTTTATTTATTTTTGTTATTAGTCAAAATTTCTCATCATTTTTTCAAGTTTATTTTTTTATTTTTTTAATTTTTCTCGTTGAAAATGAGTTAAAAAGTAAATAAATTTGGTCGAAATATATAAAAATACAAAAAGGTAAGATATTAATTGTTTTATTGAGATGAGCCAAATATTTTTAAAGAACTTGGTCAAAATATAAAATATTTTTTAAAAAGCTAATAAATTAGTTTTTTTGTTTATTTTTACCTTTAATGATTTTCTCCCTCATCTTCTAGGCATAAAACTTTTATATTTTCAATTTCAAACAATTAAAAAAAGGTAAAATTTTAATACAAATATGATCAATCTTTAAAATAAGAAAATAAATAAAACTTCAACTTTTTATATCAAAATAGGCCTAATAATTTGTGTAAAAATGGTACTGCCGACCCATTTTTAACTAAACATCACTTTCCGTGCTGGTCCGAATGCTATTAAAAGGTACCTACCTGGGTCCAACGAAGATTTTTAAATGCAAAAAAGATATAAGTTGACATACTAAACATTACCCATCACAAATAATAAAAAGTGTAATGCTAATTACTGCTTTTTTTGGTGGTGATTAATTATCTAATAAATAGAGATAATTCTTTTAATATTAATATATTTTTAAAGAGAAGATTTATTATATTAATTAATATCAATACACTTTGTATAAATATTTATATCTTTTTTCTTATTATTGGCCGCCTATTAGGCGGTAATTAAAAAGCTATGTTCCTCAACTGTTAGATAAAATATCAACATAAAAATGATTACATTAAAAAATAATTTTTTAATAGGGTCCTATATGTAAGTTAGTAGAAGGATTAGTCTCATCAGAAGTTTTTCTAAAATCAATTTCTATTTTATGTTGTTATACCTAATATGTCTTTAAACCTCATTTAAGCAACAATAACATTAAAACCCTAGTCTTGCCGGTGCCAACCCCATCAACTCCTTCTTCTCTGATGCCGTTTTCATCTTCTTCCTCTCTAGTCATTCAACGTCGACTCCTTCGCAATACCAAGTTTTCACCCATGGAAAACTCTTCTACAGATCGTAGCGTTAACTTTCGCAAAAACTCTTGTCGCTACCCTCTGTAGCGCCGACTATCAATGATCTCACATCTATCGTTGACCATCAACCACCAAACCTTTACTGCCGACCTCTTTTCTTGCATCACCGACCATCGACGAGTCCGACCACTAACCATCAATTGCGAGTTTTCCAATCAACATTAATAAAAATTGAGAAAATTAGACTGAGAAATTTCTTAGTTAGAAGGAAAAATTCTCAGTGAAAATAGAAAATTCTCAGTCATTCCCTTATTTTGACAAAAAAATTTTATCTAAAAAAATTTCTCAATTAAATATGTGTAAATAGAGAAGACACACAATTAATAAAAAAATCTCAATCATTGCCTTATTTTTATTGACAAAAAATATTGTTATGAGAAGCTTTTCAAGAAGTTTAAATCGAGAAATTTTTTAATTAAAAGAGAAATTCTCAATCATTTTCATATTTTTACAAAAAAATCTCTAGTGAAAATTTTCTCAGTTAAATCTCTAATCGACTGTGATGGTTGAACTAGGTGATCGATGGTCCATGATGATTGTGTCGACAATGACAATGATGGTCGATGGCGACGATGATGGTCGGTGGTAATGACAGAAGCTGCGGCAGGTGGCGACAAACGAGTCAACGGTGATGGTGATAGAAGCTGAGACAACATATAGCGAGTGTCGGTGATGATCGGCAGTGAGAGACAACTAGAATTTTTGGAATAAACGAACGGTGGTTAGGATTTTTGCAATGATGAGTATATTTAGTAAATTTTAAAATAATATTTAAAAATTAAGCCCAAAACTTAAAAAAACTTAATAGTGTAACTAAATATTTTAGAACTCCTTCAAATAGAACTAACAATTAATTAATGCTAAAAAAAGCATCACATGGCAAATACTCTCTTTACGTATAAAAAATGCTCCCAACGAATGCAAGACAACAAATATCTAAAAAAATTATTAGATATTTTTAAAGTATCTTGAAACATGTATTTTAAATAAATAAAAAATTGATATACAATAAATTTGTCATTATTATCTATTACCTAAACAATAAAAAGTTGTTATTATTATTAATTCCATTATTACGTAAACAATTATATAAATAATTAAATATAAGGGATAATTAATTAGAAGTCTCATTTAAGGGACTTGTATTCCACTAAATCCTAACTATTTTTTAAATATTCTACGAAATCTTACTTTTAAATTTTATAATCATTTCTTGACAAATATAACTCTCTCCTATTCGTGCGAATCTCCTTCTCCTAAATGAACAACCTAATATGAGAGAAAGATGACACAGCAATAGCGACAAGGCAACATCGAGGAAGAGCAACGTGGTGGCAGGGTGATTATGGTGGTGGCGGGGTGATGGCGATGGTTGCGAGGTGGTGGCGGCGATGGCGGGGTAGTGGTGGTGGTGGTGGTGGCGGGGTGAGATTTATGCGTTGATTTTTGTTTTGTGTTCCAATTGATCCTCCCTCTCTCTTTCTCTTTATGTGTGCGTGTGTAAGTGTTTGTGCTTATATGTTTTGATTAAGGATGCACGTAAGGTGTTTAATGAAATATGTAAATGAGGCAAGACAGTGAATTTTAAATATTTGATGCTGAAATGATATGAAACATTTGCATAAAGTGTCTCATTTGTCATGTTCGTTGGCTAAATGCCTCATTTATAGACAAAATATCTCATTTTATTAATGAGACATTTATGTAGTCGTGTATTGATAATGAGATAATTGTTAATTTTGTAGGCTAAATGTCTCATTTGTCAAATTTATAGAAAAAATATCTCATTTGTCAAGTTTGTAGACAAAATGTCTTATTTGTCAAGTTTGCAGGCAAAATGTATTATTTGTGAAGTTTGCAGACAAAATGTCTCATTTGGTGGTGTTGGTGGTAGTGGTGGCGCAGTGATGGCGGCGACAGTGGTGGTGGTAGGGGTGGTGGCGGTGGAGCTATGGTGGTGGTGGTGGTGACAGCGGCGGCGACGGTGGTGATGAAGAATGGTGTTGGCGGGGCGGGGAGTAAATGTTATATTATGGATAATTTTGGTTTGTAAAATATAAAATAGAACTTAATAAAATATAATTCTTAAGTGGGACTTATTGAAATACAAGTTGCTTAAATGGGACTTAAGCCAAAATCTCCTATGTAATACTATATGGCATTATTTATTTTGGCGAACTAACCATCATATTGGACTATTAATCAAGAGTACAGTCCAATTTGATATTTGTTTGTATAAAAAATTTCTGGACTAGTTATTTAAACAGACTAGTTATCCCCAAAATGAGGGATAACTTATGAGGGGGTGTGGGATTAGATTTAAATTAAATAATATAAGGAGTGAATTTAAAATATTAGATTAAGGAGTGAATTTAAAAATTTAAAAAGAAGAAATATTAAAATATTAAAGTAAATAATATAAAATTTAATTTATTAATTTATTTAAATTAATTTTAAAATAAATTAACTTAATATAAGGGTAATATTAGAAATTGACCATTATAATCCTATTCAACGTTATTTAATCCCACCCAAATCAAACATGAGTTTATTTAGTCAGTTATTTAATTATACTCAAATCAAACACAAAAAATTAATTCAACTTCATTACTAATTCTATCTCGTTATCAATTTTATCTCACTACTAATCTCACTAATTAATACCGATTGTCAAACGATTCCTAAATTTTTTTTTAATTACCCCAATGATATGTACAGGTGCCTTGGACTGGAAAGCACTGTTACTCAGCACCAGGACTCTGTAGGTATGGGCAAAACGCCATTGTCCAATAGTTTTTTTTAGGTTAAAAGTTAACTTTTAGCTTGCATTATTTAATATTTTTAATAAGATTTTCCATTTATCTTAAACCATGGGTAATTCTATGTAAACTTGCAAAAAAAAAAAAAAAAACACTTTTCACACCTATTAATTATTTTTTCCTCCAAAATATATATCCCTTCATACATCCTAAACCCTTACTCACCCCGCCACCACCACCCACCACACCTCACCCCTCGGCACTCTCCTGCCACCACCATAAACCACCCAACCCCTACTCCATCCTTGCGTCAATCTCATCTCTTTCATCTCCACCATTGCCACCGTAGCTTGCACCATCTTTGCCATATCTCTTCGTTCTTTCCGTCTCGCACTCTCTTTATCTTCCATCGCCAATTCCTCCTCTCGTCTTCTTGCCCTCATCATCACCCTCTTTCTCTTTAAATCTCACAACAAGGAAAAAAGAATTTCATGACAAAATATAACAACGAAATTTATTTTCCTCTATAAAAATAATTTTCTCGCTAGAAAATTCTATTTTCGTCATTAATACAGATCATTTTGTGTAGATTTTTTTCTTTGAAAAAAGTTAATCAATTAATGGTGATAAAAATATTTCATTGCAATAGGTGTTTATTGTGCAATGAATTTTATTTTTCCTCGCAAAAGACTATTAATTATTATTGACAATAATATTTTCTCGCAATATACATTCTTTTGCTCCAAATTTTACTTTTCATCCCGAAATAATCACTATTATTAGCAATGATAATATTTTGTCACCAATTCATGTTCTTTTATGACAATTATAAAAAAATATTACGAAAAAAAATTCTAGTATTAGTGATGATAATATTTCGTCGTTAAGAAATTGTTCGTTATCCTAAAAACAAACACTGAAATTTGTTTGTATTTTTGTAAAAAATCTCTAAAAATTTTCCAATGCATATTTTAGAAAACAATCCTTAAGAAGTTCAATTTATATTTTTTAAACTTTTGATTTTAATTTTATAAATGTTTAAAGAAAGAAAACTAATTTTAATCTAACGTACTTAATTGGCCAAAATTGCACGTGTTTTAAATATTTGCAAGCTAAAGATTTAAATTAATTAATGATTTTAAAAAAATTAATTTGTGCAGAAAATTCGCTTCAAGAAATAAACTCAACATTTTCTCTTTTTACGCAACACATTAAATTTGAAACCATATATATAATTAAAATTTATCAAAATTCAAATTGTATTAATTATTTTGTTTATTAAATATTTTTTTCCCCAAATATTAGAGATTTTAAATTACACAATTTTTATTATATATATATTTAATAATATTTATATATTTAAAATCTTGTCATCAAGATTGGTAGAACAAAATCTTTATTGAATAAAAAATAAAAAACAAAATTTCTCATTTTTACAAAAAAATGAGATTTTTTTTGTTTTCATTAATTAGAAATGGGAAAATTTTATATTTATTAAACTATAAATTCTTACAAAAAATGAGAAAATTTCAATTTTTATAGAATTATGTTATGGTCATATTTTTTTGAAGTATGATCTATATTATTTTTTAACATTGATTAGTCTTAAAAAAATGTGTAAATTTAAAAGCTCTTATTTGAAATATGATAAATGCTTTATTGAAATTTAGATTTATCTTTTTTTAAAAAAAATTAAAATCTTTTAAAAAAGGAAACACTTATTATTTTCTCATTAAATATAATGAGATTTTGTTTTTATTTTATGACTTATTAATGTCTAAAAATTAGATAAAATTATAATATAATAAAAAATAATTTATTTTATTTTCTTCTTTAATGTGATTTGTCTCGCTATTTATTTACTAGTTTAAAAATATAAAATTTATCATTCCTTATTTGTACAAATGAGAAAATTATCATTTTATTGTGAAAATGAGATTTTTTTATTTTTATTTTTATAAAATTATTGTATTTAATATAGATCTTATTTTATAGATTCCTATGAGAAGGTTCTAAAAATATAAATATTATTAAATAAAAATAAAAATACTAAAAGTTATACAATTTTAAAATTTAAAAATGCAAACTAATTGTCTTATTTTAATTCTCTCTCTCTCTCTCTCTTATTTTCTCATTAAAGGTATTTTAGTAGTTTTATATTTAAAATAGAACTTAACTCAAAATAAGTCTAAAACATGCTACCTCTCACTAAATTCCCTAAAAAATATTACCTATTGTATAACACTTTAAATTTACTTAAATAACCTTAAAATTATTTCATCCAAAAGTTAACATTCTAAAACTCTAGATAAGGATAATAGTAATTTGAGAAAATCATTTTTTATTCATTATTATATTTATCACTCCAAATATTATATATTGAACTGAATAAATGTACTTAAATAAGTTCACTTCAAACTTAAAATAGGATAGGATATACTTTTAACCCTCTCATGTATGATCTCATAACTGAATTAAATTATACAATTATATATATCCAATGCATGCCTTCTTATTAAAATTCCAAACATATATTAGAAAATATATAAAAAAAATAGAAATTATTGCAAACATACCCAATATTAAAGTAAGAAGAAGCTTACATTAAATATTTTAACTAAAACAAAAATACTCTAAATAATTTTAGAACTAAAAAATTATTATCTCTGAACCTATAACTTTTTTTTTTTTTAATTTTCAAATAAAATACTAATTTCTAAACTTTTTACAAGTCCTATTCTAACTAACAAAAAAAATTATAAAAAAAAAAGTCAGTGTCATGCCTACACAATAGCCAACCTCCTCTTACATAAGCGAATTCGGGTGCGTTATAAGTTTAGATAAGAATAAGGGTAATATGGGAATTTTATTTATCATCCATTGTTATCTTGTCACTGTTGAATGAGATTATTAACTACCAATAATTCAAAAAAAAAAGATCTCTATTTTAATAGTGCAATACAGCTCTTCGAATCTCGTGAAACGATAGGAAATAAATTTTTTTATTTTTTTGCAGGATTTTAATTTTTAAAATTCAATTGATAACTTGTATTTTAATATTATTTTTTATTTGAAATATTATAGTATGTAGACTCTCTTTAATTTCACCAACTTACGTCTAACCCATTTTTTTTTGGGTGATTTTGGATTAGATCTTATTAACTCTTCATTTGGATTGAAGGAGAGGAGAGAGTAAAGAGAAATGTTAATTATGAGAGAGAGTGTAAGGAAGTGAAGAGAATTGGATTCAAGGGAGGAGAATGAAGAGAAATATTAGTTATGAGAAAGAGTGTAAGGAAGTGAAAGAAAAATTGTGAGAGCTATTCCTTCTCTTATTTGATTATCAAAGAGAGAAATGAGAGTGCTATTTTCTTTCTCTTATTTGTTTGATAATAATTAATAAATATAGAAGGGATGTGTTTGATATTTATTTACTCTTATAAATTTTCTATATTAGCTTAAATTACTGCTTTTAATTTAAACATAAGATACTATAATTGTCATTATAAAAATTATGGTAACTATCCCTTCACTTCCCCTCCATGTCCTCCCAATTTTGAAGAGATATTTATTTATTTTTATAACCTTTCTATGTTGCAGTTATTTGTTACTGAGTACTAGTTTTGGTTCTAGTATGCCAGTATTAAATATTAGTTATGAGAAAGAGTGTAAGGAAGTGAAAGAAAAATTGTGAGAGCTATTCCTTCTCTTATTTGATTATCAAAGAGAGAAATGAGAGTGCTATTTTCTTTCTCTTATTTGTTTGATAATAATTAATAAATATAGAAGGGATGTGTTTGATATTTATTTACTCTTATAAATTTTCTATATTAGCTTAAATTACTGCTTTTAATTTAAACATAAGATACTATAATTGTCATTATAAAAATTATGGTAACTATCCCTTCACTTCCCCTCCATGTCCTCCCAATTTTGAAGAGATATTTATTTATTTTTATAACCTTTCTATGTTGCAGTTATTTGTTACTGAGTACTAGTTTTGGTTCTAGTATGCCAGTATTAAATATTTATGATTATATTGATTAGAAAGGAATATATTATTTCTTATTGAGGTAAAAAATCTCTCATAAATGGTGTAAAAATTTTGCGTTGTTAGTGTATCAAATAGATTTACCATTATTAATCAATATATACACCTAAAGAATAGAGGGAGCAAATGCTCATTTTGTAGTTTTTAATATAATTGAAATTCTATTTTAAGCATTTGTTGGGGTGGCTACATTTGGATTAGCATTTGTTAATGTATGATTATGCATATATAGTAGCACATACTGTGAATGAGTAGATTCAGTTAGAAATAATTAAAAACTGCAACTAAAGTATGAGGTACTTGTTAAGAACAAGAAAACTATAAGTATGTTTAAATTTGGAGCTATGAAATCATAACACATGCATTATGGATTTTAAGATTGTCGATTTTTTGGTCGAACCCATTAAAGTACCTTATAAAAATTCGGCTATAATTTTGTACTCTAAGAATAATAAAGATAAATGCCGAAAGAAATTTATCGACATAGAGTACTTCATTATAGGAGAGAATGTTGAGTAACAAAAAGTATTTTGAGCATAAAACATTTAGGCTAATAATTATGAATTTTATAACTAAAATATTATCAATAATACAGTATAATAGTCATATGATACTTATGGAACTTGTTAGCCATTATGTATTTAATTTCTCTCATTAATAACTCACTTTATACACTTTGAAAATTCTTAGAGAATAAAGAAAGCGTGCGCATAAAGTTTTGTATAAATTTATCCGTTGGGATGCATAAAGTGGGACCTGAATGGCTAACTGGCAGCACATTCATAGAGTTAAGTAACTCATAAAGTACGCATTTAGAGAATACGATACTTTATAATACATGGAAGAGAGTACTTATAATAGTATAATTGTCATGATTCATGTGTAGAGTTCTTTATTTGAGTGTGAGTATTTTACCATAAATGACACATATGTTAAATAACCATATTCAGTTACTGTCACTCATTAAATTATAAAGTTATATGTGGCCCAAGTGGGAGAATGTAAGAATTTTTTCATTAGAGAAATTTAAATATGGTCCACATATATATTATAATTATTTGTATTATCTAATGAGTGGTGAATAAAAAAAATACATATTGTATATATAATAGTTATTGGTGAAAAGTCGCATCTTTTGTGAATAGACACTTATTATGAACATGTGCGATTGGTATCCCTTGATGGAAGAGTATCGTTGTCTATAAATAAGAGGAGTTCCTAACCTAGCCTTTAATAAAAAAATATCTATGTTCCATCACCGATTTTATCTAGATAAGGTTATAAGGTTAGAAAAATCACTCTATAAGTGCATATCATTTTTCAGCACTTGAACAATCAAGTTGAAGGTATATTATTCATATTTTCGCTGCGTATATATATGAATTTTACTTACAAAAATATCAAGAAATTCTTGTTTTAGATTTGAAATGCCTCATTTGTTATGAGTGTGTATGTGAATGTGTAAATGTCTAATTATTTTTCAAATAATATATTATAAAAAATGAGACATCAGACCAGACCACCACCGCCACTACCATTGCTACCATCACACACACAAACGCGCACACACACACACACAGAGGGAGAGAGAGAGAGCTGCAACATTCTAAATGGGACTGCTCAACAAGGGCTCGTTGGGCAACGGTGACGACAGGGAATGATGAGGAGCCACAACAAGGTGGCGAGCGCGATCCACGGCAAGGGACAGCGACGAGCGCGATCTAGGGCGAGGGGCGTTATCCGTGGCGAGAGTGATCTAAATTTGACAGCGACAGCATGCACGCTGCCATGGCTCGCTGTCGCCGTCACTATTCACAACGAGGGACAACGAGGGCGGCTACAAGGCGCGAAAGTAGCGAATCTGGTGGTGAGACTACCAGAGAGAGAGATGCGGGGGTAGCGAATCTGGTGGTGAGACTACCCGAGAGAGAGAGAGAGAGCATGGAGTCTGAGAACGAGTTTGGAAAATAAGGTCATATTTGTCCAAGTCAGTAATAAATTTTAAAAAATAAAATTTAATAAAATATTAAATAAGTAGTCGGGACTTACTAGAATACAAACCCTCCAAATAAGATTCAGAATTAATTTTTTATTCTATTTTTTGCAACTAATAAATAATATATTTTTAAAATTTTAATACAAAAATTAACTTTATGACTAATGTATAATAGACAATAGTATATTCATAACAAGCTTTATTAAATCTAATAAATAATATTTTTTAAAAATTTATCAATACGAATTATTTATGAAAATAATAGATATAGTAGTGTACGTAAGTTTACAAATTTAAAGATGTTGTTATAGTCGGGATCCTTAAAACATTGGCCGGGAGAAAAACGAGGCACAAAAGTAAAAATTTCGACTTTATTTTTAATTAATTAATTTTATTTTTTAATAAAAATATTTTATTTTTTTAATTCATCTTATCAAAACTATCTAAAAAAATAAATTTTACCTCATCAAAACAATCTAAAAAAATAAATTTTTTTGACCAAAATATAAAAAATTCAAAAATAAAAAATTTGGCTATCAATTATCCAATTAACTTAACATACAAGCCACCTTAAAATAGATTAAAGGCATTATTTGGCAATTTAGTTTTAAGTTAAACTTTTATTTAAAATTATTTTAAGCTAAAAAAATAAAAAACTTGTTTAATGAATCCTATAAGTAGTTTTAAGCCAAAAAGTAATAAGTTAAAAAAACTTGGCTTAAAGGGGCTTTGAGGCCTGATTGGCAATCTTGACTTTTTGGCTTAAAACGCCAATAAATCAAGGTTTGCCCATTTGAAAAAAAAAATCAAAAATTTAAAAAATCAAAAAATCAAATCAAAACACAAACTCTTAAAATATTCTCTTCAAATTCTCATCACTTTTAAAATACAATAATACCCATTATTCATAATATATTTACTATTACTATCAACTATATATAGTTATTAATATCAAATATATAAAAGCTAAAATTGTTTATTTTGAACAAAAAGTAAAAACTAGTTTCTTACCCAAACAATTAATTTCGAAAAACTAGCTTAAAAGCTAAGTTACCAAACAACCTACTTTGAATTCAATTTAGTTTTTTGACTAAAAACGCAAAAAAATAAAAAAGAAAACTTTTAAACTAATTGCCAATCGGACACCAAGTCAAAAGAACTTTAGCTTGTGTTTGGCCAAATTTTTTTTTTGGTAGGCTTTTTGGCCTTTTGCCTTTTAAAAAAAGGTAAATATAAAAAATGTGAAAAAAGTCAATTGAATACAATAGAAGGTCAAACAAGTGAATTTTTTAAAAAGATTTTTAAGTAAAAAGCCTTCAAAATTTGCTAAGCCAAACAGTGGCTTAAGTCTAAAAAACATTATATTTTTAAAAATTTATTTTTATATAATTTTATTTTCATTATAAATCTTGTTTGCTATATTTTGACAAGCAAATCTTAAAACTATAATTTTTATAAAAATAAATATTTATAACAAAAATTATAATATTTTTTAAAAATATATAAAATTATTTTATGTAAAAGTGCAAGAAGGCTAGAAGATTAAAAGTCTTTAGATACCTTAAGGAGGTTTTCTAGTTTTTAACTTTAAATTAAAAGACAAAATACTCAATTTTAAGTCATAACTGGCCAAGGCCATGATTTTTGACTAAGCCCCTGTTTCGTTTTCAAAAAAAGTTAGGCTTTTGGGAAAAAAAAAATGTTTTTAAGCTAGATTGTTTGGTAAATGCCTATACACTATTTAAATGCTTTAATTTTTTTAAAGTAAAATTACTATAATATTCTCAATTAAAAAGGTAAACCTTCCTCACAAAAAAAACTGTGTTAATATTTCAAATATTACAACTTAATAACAAAAAGAAAAAATATATTAGATATTTTAATAAAAATAAATAAAAAAATAAAAAATTAATATAAAAAATTATCCCAAACACCTCAACTTTTTTTTATTTCTCTTTTTTCTAAAAAATCTAAACATCTTCAAAATCAAACTTTTTAAACATCCAAAATAGGCCCTAAAAAGAGTCAAAATGATTAATTTACATTAATTTTAATGAAACTTGACTTCGGAGTTCTTATCAATGATTGAAGAAAAAAAATAAAAAGAATTCTAATTTCGTGTTTTAAATGAAATGAGCGGATTAGAATCGGCAGTATTCGATGCAATTTGATATAATAGTATGGTAGGGTAGAAAGAAAAGTTCACATATTTCTTTCTACCATATTCTCTATTTGTGTTATTGTAGTGTATAAAATTGTATAATGTATAAAACAGTGTATAAAGTTATACTCCATAACAAAAGCTTAATATATAAATAAAAACTTAATATAGATCACTCTACAATATTATTTGCATATATGTAATTGTTAGTTAAAACAGGCAACCCAAGAGGGGGGGAGAATTGGGTTTCTTTTTTAGCAATGGATAATATAAAAATCTTTTCAGAAAAACCTTTTAATATCGCACTAAATCTAGATATGCAATTTATGAAA
>JAOTRH010096800.1:0-16170 GCA_034768845.1 Heliamphora exappendiculata
GGATTTTTGATAATCCAATGAACCCCTTTTTCACATCCATTGTTATTAATTCCATGTCATATCCAACAAAGTTTCAATTTAAAATACTAATTTTCTTTTGCAATCAATAGGAGAAATGAAAAAAAAAAGGGGGAGGGGAGAATTATAATTCTTAGGGATAAGACTCCAAACCAATCAAAATATAATACAGAGTCTAGATATTTATTAAACGTAGCTCTCACATTAAATGAGTATGGAATTCATTTCATGTGATAGAAGTGTGTCCGATTCTGTATTTAAATTTATGTACCTAGTATATTTTGTTATTATTAATATTAATATTATTATTATTATAAAGATATAGTTCTATCAAAATAATTATTCCATACTCTATAAAATATTACTCTAAATAAATTTAAACCACATATATGTGTAACTAAAATTTGTTCTGGACAATAATTGTATGTTCCACCGCCATTTGTTTGTCTTTAACAGAACCAACTTCCTAGGTTTGTGCTCCAAGGACCAGGTTCTTTTCATTCATTCCGATTCATCAATCTTAAAATCTTAAAAACTAGGAAGGGGGGACATGACATCAACTTTGACTTGACATTATTATTGGATTAATTGGGGGATTACTCATGTCTAAAGACACTCACAATAATTTTTTTTAGTATTACTCATATTTTTGATACTCTTAATTATTTTTCAAGTTTTATTTTTTAAACAAAACTCATCCTAAAAGACACTAACACCATTCTAAAATACTATTAACATGAACATACGAAAAAATTAATTCATACTAAAGTACGCTTACAATCATACTAAAAAATATTAAGAGAAATAATATATTTAAAAATTAATTTAATTATAATTTAAATTTCGCTATCAACCTCCTAATACCTAAAAATATTTAGGTGCTAAATGGGCACCAAGCATTTAAGAAGAATTGCTCCTACATTAGTATTTAACCGGTTAAAGAATCAAAAGTTTTGCACGATGTTCAGAATTTTTTTTTATTTTTTATGTTTAAAAAATAATAATAAAAGTATGAAAACTTTCTTTGTTGTCATATTTTTTTTCTTTCTTGTGTGAAAATATTTTTCAAAAATTTAAAAACATTTTTGGGTATTTAAAAAATTGTAATTTTTTTTCAAAACAGTTTAACAATTTTTTTTTTGAAAATAAGTATAGAAAACCAAAAATGCTTTTCAAGAATTTAAAATTATTTTTGGATATTTAAAAAATCCCATTTTTTTAAAAAACTATTTAACAATTTTTTTTTGAAAATAAGTATAGAAATCCAAAAATGTTAATCACACACGCAAAAAAAACTTGTTTTAGTGAAAATAAAGAGTTTTAGAATTTTTAGCATTTTTTGACTTTGATATTTTTTTTTGTTTTTTAGATTTATGTAATTGAAAAGCAATTTTTTAAAAAATATATAAACAAAATTTTAAAAAGAATCTTTGCAAAAGTTTCGAAAAAGTTAAACCATTTAAACTGTTGGATAAGAAAAAAAGATAATTTAAAAGAAGGATAATAATTTTAGAGGAGAGCTTAGAGAAATAATTCTATAAATACTGAACTATTAGTCCCACGTATGGGGATTAATAGTCTAAATTGGTCAACAAAATATAGAACTAACAATTTAGTGAGACAAATTCAAAAAATGAAAGGTAATACTAATTTTTTTTAGTTCAATTCAATCCTACTTAGTCAACCAAAATAAACATAGCCAAAATTTAGGATTTCAAATGAAAAGGAGAAAAAATTAAGAAGACACCAAGTTATATAGGGGTGTTTGGCAAAGTTACTATTAGTAATTTTTAACTTATTACTACTAATTTTAATTATAAATTACAAGTTTTTTTAAGCACCCACAACTTTTATTGTAATTTATTTTATTTTTTTCCATTTTAACTACAAGTTATAAGTTTTATTAAACACTAACATTTTTTGTTACAAATTATAATTTATAAGTTATTTGTTTCAATAATGTCAAATACCACCATAGTGTGATTAGATTGAATGGTGTAGATATTAAAATTTTAACATAATTTAATTATCATTTAATTAATTAAGATTAATAAATTTTTACAATTAATCAAAAGTTAAAGTGGTCAAAATCTGTAAAAGCATGTGTGCACACTACGCATTTGAACTTATCTCTTTTAATATATGATTATTCCTACGAAATGGACGATTCAAAAATTTGACTCATTGACACATTAAATAAAAGAAGAGATAAGTTAAAATAAAAAATTAATTTTATTTTAATAAAATAAGCAATTATTTTTCATCGTTTATGAAATTAGATCGATTAAAATTCAAATTAAAGGGATTTTCAAAACTCCGTAGCCGATAAAAAGAGGCTCTCATTCCTAAGAAATAACTTTTTGGCCAAAAAAATTCTAACTCATTCTTCAAAATTCTATACTCAAAATTTTGCTTAAAATTCCTTTCAAAGTTCAAATATATGATCAACACATGCATTTCAGTAACGTGCCAATTCGTATATGAGTTCTCACATTAAGCATACTTTGAACTTTTAATATTTACTCAAGATTGAGCTTTCCAACCCTCAATCAAACCATTTTTTTTCAATTTTCTTGATTTGAAGATTGAAGAACTTATCAATTGGTTTAATTCGTTAACATGTTACTGTAATTGAATTCTAACTAATTTGGAGATTGGATTAGAGATTCAGCATACGTTTGGTGTAATCACATAGAATTATATCCATTTTTCATTAAATTAATAAATCATATTTTATGCATTCTTTATTGCAAACTCTATTTTTGTGTGTTTTAATTTGGCATGCTCGATGGGACCCATTTGCCTCCCTTTTTTTTTTCTTAAACCAAATTCTAAACTTTCCTATTCAAAAAAGGCAAATAAAAAGATTCAGACCACCTAAATCAATAAAAGTACTCATAAGAACATTTTCATTGTGTCAAACAATAGTAGTACCTTTATGGATCCCATGACTCATAGCAAGACTAAGGTGATTAATGATCTCGCAAGTAAAGGGACTACGACAAATGTATGATAAGGTCATAAATACCACCATTCACTAAGGGTAGAGAGAAGCGAAACGTGCATTTTTGAAAAGTTTTGCTCAACTTATGAAGACTCTCTCCTAGTAATTTTGTCTCTTTGTCTATCTCGCTCAGCCTTTAACACAAACTTAGGTATAGGTTCACGCTCAAGGCATGTGATTTCCCTCCTCATATCAGTGAAATATAAAAACATGTATGCTATATACTACAAAATTTGGGCTGTCACTAATAACTTCAGTTAAATATTTTGAATCAGGTTATTAAACTATTTATTTAAGTTATTAGACCAATAGTTTACTCGAACCGTTACATTACTAGTCGAGTCGTGCAATGAACCAGATCATTGAACAACATCTTTAGCATAAACTGAAGTCATATATATTCGACGTAAAGTAGGTCATTCTAAGTTAAGTAGACCACTTGTGACGATCAATTGGTTTTGAGAAGACTTTTTTAGAAGTGTTTATAATTTTAGTCAACAATGCATAGACTTTCAAGTAGAGAGAGAAAATGGTATATATAGCAAGAATTGAGTATTTTGAATTCATGCATATGTGATGTCATGATACTTTTTGAATTTAAAAGGAATACTATCCGCTACATTGTATTGAGATTATACCATCTTATTTTTGAGTACTGAGGATATTTGTTGAGACTCTCTCTCCTAAATTTTCTAAGACTTTGGCACATGAATCGAATGCGAAAAAAATAGTGTCAACATAGATGATGAATGAGTTTGATTTACAGAAAAAAAACTTGAAATAAGCTCATTTGAATGAAAGAAGAGATATAACAGCTATAAATAATGGGCAGATTGAAGAGACTGGGCATGAGGCTTATTTTGGCTCATGGATGGATGTAAATAGAAAATCCAAATATGGGAAAGCTTTGGCCCAAAAAGTGCAAACCAAGCCTGGATAAGGCCCAAACATAACTCTTTTTTCAAACCAGGGCTAAGGCCCATCTAATGCACATAAGAGATCATCTTACAAGGGCGAAGTCTCAAACCCAAGCTCTAGCAAGGGCTTTTCTTCCGAGGGCCCCGGTATACCCAAATTCGGCTCTAACAATCCCAGCCTAAGGTTGAAACCCCCTTCCATGGAGAACAACGAAGCTTTCCCTTCGATGCAATCGATCGAGAACGCCCTACCCCCAAAATTGTTTGGCTCTATTTTGATAACCTCCCATCTTTCTAATCTTCAAGCTTCAATGCACTTACCATTACCCGAACCCCATCCCCCTCTTCTACACCAGTGGAGGACCACCAAAATCCTAAACCCCAAGACCCGATCTGCAAGAATGGAGATGTTACAACCATAATTTTTATCCCTCTAGAACAGGACTGTGGCCCTATCATTCGAACTAGAGAGAGAAGCAACTCACCTCGTCGCTGTCGCCTGGTGGATCGAGGAAATAAAGCTGAAGAAAGAATCGAAAAAAGCATATCACAAAGCAGCATTGCAGCATCTAGTGGAAATGGAGTCCCGAAAGGAAGAAAAGGACAATAAAAAATGAATGAATAGCATCCTCGATAACCCTCCCCCTAATCTCCTTGATTATAGTGTATCCATGTCTTGCTTCGATGTTCTTGCTTGGAATTGTTGGGAAGCCGACAATGATAATTTCAATAGACACTTTAGAGACCTTATCTCAATTCACAGGCCCGACATCGTTATTATATCTACTCACATCTACTCACAAGCTTGATATCTTTATTCTTCTTGAAACTAAAATCCTCTTTAAGTTCCATGGGTATGTTCTTTAATAATATTGGTTTCACTGCCTTCTTCTATATGGACCCAAATTCCAATTGGAAAGGTTGGAGGCATTTAGATTTTTTTGGGACCCTTCAAATGTTAGCGTTTGTGTAAATGAGATTAACAACTACGTTATCCTTGCTACCATAAAAAAAGACCCATTTGAAGAATGAATCATGTCGGCTATTTATGTTAACCCCAATCCTATAATCAGAGAAAACTTTTGGGAGGAGCGGGAAGAAAAAGCCCAAACTTCTAATAAGCCTTGGATGGTCCAAGAAGATTTTAATGAAATTTACGGGAACCATGAAAGAATAAGTTTTTTCCCGCCTTCAAACCCAGTTAGGAGTTGCAGGTTTACACAGATAATTAACAATTTCAATTTCTTTACTATTAGAAATCTTGGCCGTAGCTTGACTTGGTCTAATGGTCGTAGTGGTTTGACTAAAATTTAAGAAAGACTAAATAGAGCCCTCTCCAACCCTATCTGGACAACTCTATTACCGGAAGGTATTATTAAAATTATTTTCAAAATTTACTCTGATCATTCCCTTATTGTGGTCATGACAAGGTATGCGCTCTCACTCTTCTCTCGATCCAAGATTTAAAGCTGTAGTTTCTAACGCTTGCTCTAACAATGTTGATTTTCTAGATTGTCTTCACTCTATTACTCGTTATGCATTAGATTGGAACAAAAGTGTTTTTGGTGATATTTTTATAGAAAAAGAAGTGGATTTTGAAAAGGTTAGAAGGTGTCTAGAAAATTTTTAAAAATCATTTTTCACACAACATTTTCTTACTGCATAAAGATTTTCTTAAACAATATAATCTAATCCTCCTCCAAGAAGAAGTTTTTTTGCTTCAAAAATCTTGGGTGAATTAGCTTGTTCAAGGTGAAAGAAACACAATCTTTCCATTTGTCTAACCTCATTAGAAGGATGTGATATCATGGTATCCCACATCGAAAAGGAAGAGGGAGTTCCTAAGCTATGAAGAAAAAAACCTTAGACCCTTACATTCAACGAGGCCTTTTTTTAAGTGGTAGAGACCCTAGAAGAACTCCGCAGTTAAGCGTGCTTAGGCGGGAGCAATGCAAGGATGGGTGATCCATTGAGAAGAACAAAATCATGAGAATTTTACCCAAAGTGTACAATATCGTTGCCATGTGAAGGGCCAGGGTGTTACAAATGGTATCGGAGCCAACTCTCTCCACCTCCGAGTGCAGCCCCCTACCATCTCGCGTGACACGTGGACGGGCTACTGAGTGGGCGGGTCTATAAGGACTGGCAGGCTACTGCACGGGGACGTGCAGCCCTAAGGGAGATGGATTATGATATCCTAGTATCCCACATCGAAAAGGGAGAGGGAGTTCCTAAGCTATGAAGAAAAAAATCTTGAACCCTTACATTCAACGAAGCCTTTTTTCAGATGGTAGAGACCCTAGCAGAACTCCGCAGTTAAGCGTGCTTGGATGGGAGCAATATAAAGATGGGTGACCCCCTAGAAAGAACAAAATTATGAGAGCTTTGCCTAAAACGGACAATATCGTTACCATGTCAAGGGTCGGGGTGTTACAAAGGAAAGCAAGATTTGGCATGCTAAAAAATGATCAAAATCAATGGGTGAAAACCTTAGTGAGTTAAAAAAATCTCGTGTGATCCTGGTAGTAATATGCCTGAACATATTTTCCTCACGTTGAAGGATAATGTGATCCTGAATAGATCCATGCCCTTTAGGGCCCGTTTGATATGTTGGATGGTACTGAATAAGATAAGAGGATAAAATAATTTTGTAAGTCTTAAATATTTTTTTAATGTCAAAAAACTATGAAATGAATTATGTACACAGTTGATAAATTTACTCCATATTTAGTTAGAATGAGAGAAGATTTGTAAAGTTATTTTTACCATAGATAAGGAGGAAAGATGATTTAGAACTCATGGGATCTATGTTAGCTATCCTAGTCCAATCGAGTATCACTTTGGAGTTAAAATAGTTAATTAATTCTACCACACATTTAGAGGAAGGCCGAGTAACAATTAATATAGAGTTGAGTAAGATGAACTCTTGGTCTAACATTGTGAAGAACAACTCTTATTTTGATAAGATTAGTAGTAATCTTAGCCTCTTTAATACTAGGTTTGAAAATAATAAATTAAAGATCCCTCTTAAAGTTTTTAAATATAGGTGTTCTCAATGGGATAAATGCTTTGGTCGGATTTTTCATTGATAGGAAACTATCTTTTCGTAATGTTAAAAGCTGAGCGGAAAAACTATGAAAGGACAATCTCAATGATGTCACTATCCTTGATAATGATTTTTTTTTTCAAGATAAAGAGTAAAGAAGCAATTGAAATAATTCTTGAGAGGAGACCATACTACTTTGATAGCCGGCCTATTATTGTCAAGAAATGGTTCCCAAAAATGCAATTATCTAAAGAACTATATTCTAGCGTGCCAATTTAAGTGAAATTTTATATTGTGCCATATGAACTTTGGACTAATGTTGGATTAAGACATGTGGTAAGTGTTATTAGAAAACCTTTGTACCTTGATGAACATACGAAAATCAAAACAAGACTTACTTTTGTTAGAGTGTGCGTTGAAATTCAAGTAAATAAGAATGTCCTAGATTCTTTCATGCTAAATTTGGGCTATTAGTTTTCTTATGAAGTTAGAGTAGAAGTGTCTTAAAAGCCCTTAAAGTGTGATAAGAGTATAATTTTTTGTCACTCTAATAATTTTTTCACAAACAAGTTAAAGGTCACAAATTCTACTTTCTTACCCAAACAACAATGGAAAGTGAAAGAAAATAAAAGGATGGGCTTATGTCAAGAGCCTAATGAATGGAAACAAATAAAAAAATAAAAATGTAAATGTATTTCTAATGCTTCTTCAGTTGATAAGGCTCATTCTTTCTCGAATTAATTCAATGTATTTGAATCTTGTGTACTAGAGGAGTTGACTTATATAAAAAGGTGGTAGATGAAAAGAGTGATGCGTGCTCTCTAAGTGTGAACATACCAAATTATGTTAGAGGGGAGGATATGAATAATTTCTTGGTAGATATGATTGCTAATTATTACAATGCGAATCTAGAGAAGTTAGCAGATCATTTAGCAGACTCCTCTCTCAAGGGGGAGGAGAAGTTGGCCATCTCTTCTGAAAATATCTCTAACACTACGGTTCGTCGATCTACATATTTAAAAATGCATTCAAAATTCTTTTTGAATGAAAATTTTGTTGGCCCTCGAATGACTCCATCTTCAAGTGGCGATCATAAAAAAAAAGTTTCTAGAGAGAATTGAGAATTTGAAGTTTGTTAAAAAAGAATTAATTCATTTGACTAAGCTTAAGAAATCGTGCTAAGCAAGAAAAAATACATTTTTACCTAACTCTCGGTCTGTGAGAGTTTTTATGTTTGTTATGGTTTTATTTTTTGGTGATTTGCTCTACTATCATTTTGTTAGCCATTGAGGGTGTGTATCGAGCTACTTGTATATCTTTTGATTAGTATACACTTAATTATTCAAAAAAAAAAATAGAATTTAGTACTAATAATATCATAGGACTTGATATTATTAATACAATAAATAATGTATTATTTATCTCTCATTTGTCAAATTATTAATCTCAATCTCGTGATACAAATGCGAAATTAATTATTCCAATAAACAAAATTTAATCCCCACATATTTTTTAATTCTATCTACTTCCACTTGAACCGGACAATCCAAACAAATCCTTGTATTACTCGGTTTGCGTGAGAGTTCGTGTTTTCTAATATCCATTCATAAGAAATAAGGTCTATAGGCTCTGTTTGGCCATGTTTTTTTAAAGTTTTTTGTTTAAATTTTTTTTAAAAAACTTATTTATTTGACCTCTCACTATAATTAATTAGCATTTTTTACATATTTTCAAATCTATTTTTTTTTAAACAGGCTAAAAAACCTATAAAAAAACTAAGGCAAGCAGAAACATAATTAATATTCTTCTATAAAAATTTAAAGTTTTATATATATATATATATATATATATATATATAATAAAACAGCTCGTGTTTTTTAAATGTTCTAGAGACAAACTATTTTTAAAGGTTAAAATTTATTATACCACTCTAATCTTACGATTCAGATTATCATCTCTCTCCTTATTTAATGTAATAAGTTTGAAAAAATGTCACTGCTCTCCTTATGTAATATTATCTCTCTCTTTTCATTCTTCTCTTTTTAAAAAATATAATCTCTCTTCACAAAAAATGCAACTTCAAAATACTTTATAATTTTGAAACTTTTTAATGTTTTGAATTTTTTTTTACAAAAAATAAAACAAAATTTTTAGATTTTTTTTCTTCTTTCGAAAAATTAAATTTATTTTATTAAAAATTATTATTTTGGTTACCTTCAACAGAAAATTATTGAATTAATTTTTTTTAATATAAAAAAATTTATATTATGTGACAACTTAAAATGTATCCCTTTTTTTATAAAAACTAATCACTATTATTTTTGGAGAAATTATTTTCTTCCCATCTAAAAATTAAAAATTAAAATTGTTATTTTTTTCATTAAAAAATTAAAATTTAAAATTTAAAAATATTGTTTTGATTACTTTTGACAGAAATTTGGTTTTAATTAAATTTTTTATTTATAAAAAGCAACTATTTTATTTATAAAAGAAAATGTTGAGGAAGTTATGTAAACTTTTATAATTTATTTTATATGTTGTAGAATTTTTATTTTTGGAGTGTGAATATTATAATTGTATTGAAATTTATTTAATTATACATATGGAGAAATGCGAAGTTAGGTTAATTACGTGACATTTTATGTCTTTTTAATATTTGTCTTTTTTTTGTGAGGGAATTGAATTAAATTTTTTTAATTAAAAAAAATATTTTTTTTCTTATGAAAGTTTGATTGATTGATGGATTGATATATGAGAAGGTTAGGTGTACTTTCTAATTTAATTTTTAAACTTTATATAATGTAAGAATTTATTTTTATTTGTTTTATTTTTAAATCGTAAGCATTTTAATTATAATAATAATTGTTTAAAAAGTACAACAATTTATTTAATTTTCTTTTTATTTTAATATTTTAATTTTTTACTAATCATATTTTATGTACAGGAGAGTGCGAGAGTCCTTTAATAATTAAATAGAAAAAATTGATTTGAAAATACCTTTTAGAGGTTTGGATCATAACTAAAAAATATTATATTAAAAGATTAATTTTGATTAATTTTATTATAAAAACAAACTGTACCGAACCTCTATTAGTTGAATTGTTTATTTTTAATAATTGATTGGGAATATTTGGATGAATAACTGCTCGTCTTTCAAAAAAAATTAAATTGATCGAAAATGTATTTAGACACGGAATATACCTTAATATATATATATATAAAAGAGCATGTTCGTATTGGTGGATTATTGAGGGGAAATTTGACTAAAAAATATGTGAGCTCCACATGTTTAATTTTTGTCTTTTTAAATTACTAATTTTACGTTTGTATTATGGGATTAAAACTAATAATTTAATATTCGTCGGATTATTAATACATCATTCATAGTGTTAATAATACTAGGCTCCCTTGTGATTATTAGTATTACATTCCAGATTATCTTTCATACTTATTTAACGGAAAAAATAATTTTATAAATTTTGTTTCACTATTTATCGCATCTTAACTAAATATAAATTAAAATTTTTTCTGTACATATAATTTATTTCATAATTTTCTGGTATTAAAAAAAATATGTTAAACCTATAATTTTATTTATTTCTCATATTCTATTTAATTTTATCCGAAATGCCAAGCGAGGCTTAAAGGTATTTCATAAATTGTAGAGAAAAAAAGCATCCCGTAAGAATCATTAAAGAACTTTAAAAAGCTCATAAATTGTAGAGAAAAATTGCATTCCGTAAAAATGTTGGTCTACCAGAATCTTTGCCTTGGTAATTTTCGTCAGCTTGATTCCCTAAGTTTGTGTGTGTCTGTATATATGGCCCTCTTTGGACAAAATTTTGGAAATTTATTTTATTTTTTTACTAAATTTTTAAAATTTTCAAATCATGTTGATGAGATAAAAAAAAATTAATCAAAAGATTAAAAAAATCATTAAAGAAAAAAAATTAAGTAACATAAAATTTGATTTATTAATTTATTTTTGTACTTTTTATATGTTGATGAAATTTTTATTTTTGTATTTACGTGTGTACAGTGAGAAATTTGAGAAGTAAAAATCCGACTCACTTCAAGAATTCAAATTTTGGATTTTTTTTTAAAAATAGTATAAAATAGTATAAATTAAATAATTTTATTTAATTTTATCCATTAAGGTCTTCTTTTATTATCTTATTTAAAAATTAAAATTACTCATAATTTTAAAATTAAATTATTTATTATTTATTTTTTAAATTTATTTTATTTTTAAAATAGGAGTTGGCTTCTCTTTAGTCCAGTTGAGGACACGAGAGATTTAGTTGTATTTTTTTATAGGTTTAAAATAAATATATTTTAATAATTTATGCTATTTATTTAATTTATTTGTACTTATATGTTATTATTGTAAAAAATTAAATTGATTAAATATCGTTAACTCCTTAACAAATCACATTTGTGTTAATGAAAAGAATAATAAAATAAATATCACAGTTTATTTTTATTAATGTAAATATAATTTGTTAAGACAGTTAACGATATCCGATCAATTAAATTTTTTTAGTAATAATATATAAATAAAAAATAATAAAATAAATATATTAAATTATTAAAATATATTTATTTTAAGTCTAAAAAAATGTATAACTGTACCTCTCCAGTTCTGTCGACTACCGGAGAGAAGTCTACCGTTAAAATACATATATATTCGTCTGTCCGCCGCTATTTATTATAATTAGAGAAGGACAGAGATAGAGATTGGAAGAGAACGCGCCAGAAAGGAACCAAAAAATAAAGAGGAGGAAGGAACGAGGGAAGCTATGAATCGGGGAGCAAGGGTTTCGGGAAACAGAGAGGAGGCAGGCGAGATGCGGAGTCACAGAAGGCGGTGGAGGGCGGCAATGTGCGGCGGCGGTGATGATGATCGAGAGATTGAGCAGCAGTTCTCGAGAGACGGAAGCCATTACAGTCTCTCAACGGGGATTCTTCCTTCTCTCGGTGCAAGAAGCAACCGCACTATTAAGCTCGCCAGATTCGTCGTCTGCCCTTATGATCGCCGTTACAGGTTCTTCTTCCTCTTCCCTTTCTTTCTTTTTTCCTCTCTCTCTCTCTCTCTCTGTCAATATATACTCCATAGTAGGGCTGCAATCCGACTCTTTCCTTCAGAACTCTATTTTGTTATTCATATACTTATCGACCGATTATCTTTTAGCGTGTTATTTTACAAAATGAACAGTCTATTTTGAATTGAAAGATTGGGGGTTGGGGGGGGGGGGATATATATATATTGTGCGTAGTACAAACTGTTTGGGCTTGTTCGGCACAATCAGTACCAGATGAACCGGCCCAATACGGATGACCCCGAACATAGTATAAGCCGGACTTCTTGTCTTCCGAACTCACTGGACGCTCTTTGTTCTGCCGCCGAACACCTACAATTTTTTGGCTGATAGAGGGATCAAATGGTATAGTTCATTTGTTGGTAGCTTGGAGGATTAAAAGCATGACTCTTGCTTTTCAATTGGTTGTTTTTGCATTAATTGCTACCGCATCAATCTTATTAATTAGCGTACCTGTTGTATTTGCTTCTCCTGATGGTTGGTCAAGTAACAAAAATGTTGTATTTTCCGAGACATCTTTATGGATTGGATTAGTTTTTCTGGTGGGTATCCTGAATTCTCTCATCTCGTGAACCTATTCATCACACCGTTAGCAACTACCGGCCGATTATGACCGGGAAGCACTCTGACACTCAAGTTAGATATCTCTCTAAGAGGTTTCTAAGCAAGAATTTTTGAGTCTAAGAATTGCGTACCTTGTAGTTTAGGAGTGCCTCTCCTTATATAGGCGTTAGGACTAACGAAGGTTGAATCCTCTTAGGATTCTGTCTCCTATTAGTTAGGATTTGTTTCCTATTCTGGATATACGATTTGTTTCTATCCTCTGGATTCGGCTATTGATTTGTTTCCATCTCGTACAAGATGGAAACTTATCCTTCAATTGGCCTCCGATATGGGTTTTTTGGTCCGGTTTGCCCAAGTCCGGGGTGGGCCGAACTTGTATGGCTCGAACAAATGATTGCCCAAGCCAAGTCCCGGAGCAGCCTACTTCGGGCTGGCCCCTCTGGTGGGGCCTCGGTCCCTTTGTATTCGGGCGAGGCCTTCGGACCCGTAACTTTTATCCACCCTTATATATATATATATATATATATATATATATATCCCTACTCTATATCCATATATATGTATATATTTGGTTACAGCTTTTTTGTTTTTTTTTTCCTTTGGTTTTCGTGGTGTTCTTTTTCCCATGTGTGATAATTTTCTGGGAAAATCTTCGGGGACAAGTGTTTAGTGCTCTTGAGGTTTTATTGATTGATTTCTTGCCACAAAAATAGATATTTGACAAAACTAACTCTCTCTCTCTCTCTCTCTCTCTCGGGATGCGCTCTTCTTCATACTTTTTTCCCTTCATACTTTTCAATACTCCATTTTGTGTGAATTTAGGATGAATTCACCGCAATAATCCAAATAGTTCATTTCATACGTTTCATATAAAAGATGATTCATGCAAAAATTCAGCAATAGGTACGTGCACGAATTGAGTTTTGTTTTACAAAATGCACAATTTTCGTTTTAAATGAGCAGCTAAATGTAAACCATCTATTTTGTAAAACAAAACTTGATTTTATAATTTTGCATGAATGGTCTTGTCTTGACATAACGGTTTGGATCATCGTTATGAGCTCACTTTAAGCTCACAAAATGGAGTCTTGAGAAGTGTATGGGGTGACTCGTAAATTATATTTGTTTGATGGGTTGAAACGAAAAATTCCAACGAGACAAATGATCACGGGCCCTCGAGTGCTTCGTTCACCTAATTCCTGTAAAACAGACCCTCGACTGATGGCCGGAGAGAGGGCCTCTAACACGTTGAAGAGTTGAAAGAGAAAACTCTATGTATTGAAAATGCAGGTCTCTTTTTTTTTGCCGAGAGATGGGGTATATATAGATAGAGAGAGAGAGAGAGAGAGAGAGAGAGAGAGAGTTTCTGTATTGTCCCATCCTTTGTCAGGATGTGATGGGATGGGATGGGAATGAGAAGGTGGTGTGTACTCTTGGTATTGGGTGTAATGATGGTTTTGATATGGGGAATAGATTTTTTCCTCCACAATAAGTCTCCATGTCTACTTGCTCCTTTAGGAGGAGATGGAAGCTCTATGTGCCTTGGATTTATGCTGCCGAGAGTTATAGGCGCAGCTGAAGCCAACGTGCGCTGTGGCTGTGGGACTCCGCCACATATCCTCAATTGAGTGCCAAGATGAGAGGTGCCAGACATCAAGGGGGTAAACTTATATGTGTCAATCATTAGGTTGATGACTGAAGCACAGAGCTCCAGTGCCGAGATGCCGCCAAGACGCAAACAGTTAAGGTTCCGACCAAAATTTGCTTTTTCTCTCTCTATATTGGCAGTGCATGTATAGGTAAAGAGAGAAAAATGTAGAACCAACTCTAGGGTGAAATACATGCGTTGAAATGAGCAATAATCCGTCGAGGTGCAGAAGAGGGAAGACTAATTCTCGACATATGAAACCCGCATTACTCATCTTCGCTTTGTTCTCTATTTTCTCCGCACACAAAAAATGAAAACAAAACCAGCAGGGAGAATAGAGAGAGAAGGAGCCCCCAAATGTTGCTCTCCTTAAAGATAAATCTCTAGCAGTCTCTTCCACTATTCAAGAGATAAGAAAGAATTTTTTTTTCTTTTTCTTGCAAAACATAGCATGATTCGTTACTGATCAAAGAAAATGAACTGGTCGGAGGTCATATTCCTCGTTCAACTCTGTCGTTTCTACAGACGGCGCCAAGTGTACGGGGGTGACTCATAAATTATATTTGTTTGATAGGTTGAAACGAAGAAGTCCAACGAGGAAGACGATCACAGGCCCTCGGGTGTTTCGTTCACTTGATTCTTGCAAAACAGACCTCCAGCCGGTGGCCAGAAGGAGGGTCTCCGACGCCCAAATTAACTGAAGAGTTGAAAGAGAAAACTCTATGTATTGAAAATGCAGGTCCCCTTTTCTCTACCAAGGGAAGGGGTATATATATATATATATATATATATAGAGAGAGAGAGAGAGAGAGAGAGAGAGAGAGAGTTGTCCCATCCTTTGTCAGGATGGGATGGGGATAAGAAGGTGGTATGTACTCTTGGTATTGGATGTAATGATGATTTTAATATGGGAAATAGATTTTCCCCCCCACAAGAAGAATGAAGGAGAGAAGCTATGGAGAGGAACTTCTCCCTCTCCCCCTCCCCCTCCCCCTCTAATATCATGTTTGTTCCATGTTTTTCTTCTTCATAATTTAGGGGTGAGTGGAGAAGAACAGCATAAGCCTTGCACAGTATCAAAGAAATATTAATCCTATTTTGTTTCATCTATTTTTATTATTTTCTTTTATTTTGTATGATTCTCTTTTTGTTGCCTTTTCTGGATTTGTTTATTCTTGTTGGAATCTTTAATCTTTTGGTGTAATACTTTTCTCCTTAATTTTGGTACTCATATGTGTTTTATAAGATCTTACTTTAAGTTGGAAAGATAAAGCTTTTGCACGTCCCAATCTATTTTTTCTGTGTTTTTTTTAATTGAAATGTAAAGTATTTTGGCTGTGCCCATGGGTTTACATTTGCATTGTAGAAGTGAGAGATCCAATAGGCCTGTATCATTCCTAACTGGAGGGCTTGCGGTCTTCAATTTGACTTTCTTTGACCATTTGCCGGTTGAACAGTTTATGTGCATATGATTTCCTTTCCCTTGTTCTGATGGAAGATTATGATTTGATACTTCTTTAGCGTTTTGGGGGTCAAGATATATATGCATATACACATATGCCTATGCATATGTACACACATATATTACGGATGATAAATTTGTTTCTTTGGCGAAATTTTCAAAGATTCAACAAAAATCTTAGTTTTTAGGGGAGGCCCTGACTATACTCCGGTTGTCCACTTTGCAGAACCGGTTTGCAGTTTTACAGTAGTTTTTGGTGCATGCTCTTCTGCCTTTTCTCACATTTCCAATTCTTGTACAGTTTTGGGCCTTTTGGCTTCTTGATTAATCTTAGCTAGAAACAAGCTGAAGTTGGTAATTGTGTTCTACAGTGACAGTTTGATTTTCTTGTTTCTCAATGAACAATGCTCCC
>JAOTRH010096811.1:0-16169 GCA_034768845.1 Heliamphora exappendiculata
CAGACCTACCAGATCTGGCCTCCCACAGCGCCGCTGTCGCCACAGTCGCCGCCATCGTCTGTCGTCTCCCTCGTCGATCAGATCTGAGGTTCCAGAGCCGCGCCGTCACGGCACCACCGGCCACATCACCGTGACGACACAGGGTGTTGCGGCCATCGACGGTGGCCCTTCCCTCGCGCCACAGTCGGCGTCTTCACTAATAGCTGAAGTCGTCATAGTCGCCGCCGAAGTAGCCACCGCCGCACCAGGTCGTTGTCCCTGCCCTCTCACATCACGTTGCATCAGGCCGTCGGTGGCACAATCACGGGACACACTGCCGTCATTAGCTTGCTCCCGTCACCTGAGGCCGTCGCCGACGCCGTCGCCGACACCATCGCAGGACACGCCACTGTCGTCAGCTTGCTCCTGTTGCCTCAGGCCGTCGCCGACACCATCGCAGGACACGCCACCGTCGTCAGCTTGCTCCCGTCGCCTCAGGCCGTCGCCCACACCAACACCGTCGTCAGCTTTCTCCCGTTGCCTCAGGCTGTCGCCGACACCATCGCGGGACACGCTGCCATTGTCAGCTTGCTTCCGTCGCCTCAGGGCGTCGCCGCCGCCGTCGTGTGACTCGTGTCGCCGCTGCTGCCGTCACGTGACTCGCTCCTCTTCAAAAAAAAAAATGTTTGTCACTTCATTGGACATCACCTTCAGCATGGCACCCTACATCTCCGATCTGTCTCTTCTGAAGATCCACTTGTTGACCTTTTCACAAAATCTCATCATCTTGGTCGCTTCCGTACTCTAATTTCTAAGCTTTAACTAATTTCGTCATCTTGCGTTTGAGAGGTAATGTTAGAATATTATATTGATTATTAGAATATTATATTGATTTTATTCTGATTTGATTTTATTCTCTATTTATTGTATTTTCTTTCATGTTTATTCCTATTCGTCTATAAATAGGCATTATATTGTACAGCTTTAATATACAGAAAATATATAGTTATTTTTCTCTTCTCAATTTCTTCAGAGTTCAATATTTATTTACTAGTTTAAAGTTTTGTCAGTTTATTATTTTCACAATACAAGAATTTTTTTTAATTTTTTTCCTTTTTTTTTGTTTCTTTTAAACTTGTTACTTTTTCAGATTTCATAAGAAAATTTAAAAAGTATACTTGTTGATAATAAAATTGGGCAAAAAAATGTTAATCCAATATATTTATCTTATTTGAATTTTTTTATTTTGTTGTTAAATTCTTTTATTTTTCTAACTTATTGTGATGAGAGGAATAAAAAAATATGCTCAGCGAGACTAATGCTAAAAAATATTTATAAAAAAAAAAATTACCAAACACAAGTAGCTTAAAAACTCCCCTACTTTTTAGTTAGAAATGAAGTTAAGGTTAAAAATAAATTATTTGTTAAACTAGTTTTTGAACTAGCTAAAACTAGAAAATGGAAATTTTGTTTTCTAGTTTTCATTATTGAAAATATTTTCCACCCAGATCATTAGGGTGTACGGTTCAATTTAGTTCGATTTTAATTTAAATTAAAAATTAAATCGTTCTAAACGGTTCAAAGAGTTTTAAGAACCGAAACCGAATCGTATGCATTGTATAACCGAACTAATCGAACCGATAAATAATGATTCAATTTTGGTTTAGAATCGCAGTTCTAAAGGTAAGTATTTTTTGTCTATTTTACATTTCAAAAAAGTATACATTTATTTGTTTTATTTTTCCTATTAAATCTTAATTTTTTTATTTATATTATTTTATTTTACATTTTCTTTTATCACTTGTTTCATATTCTTACAAAGAGAGATTTCTATTTTTATAAATTGTGAATTATATTTTATTATTTTTTCATCTACTACTAATAGTTTATGAATTAAATAATATTACGATAGTACGAGAAAAAGAGAAAAAATAAAAAAGTAAAAAAGAGGTAAAATAAAATAAATAGTATTTTAATTTTTATATATATATATAATATATAATATAAATGTTATCAATAAGTGACGGATCATTTCGATTTCATAGATTTTTAAAAGCTTAATCCGAGAATCAAACCATGAAGAACAATTCTTAATTATTTGAAATCGAAACCAAACCGTTCACTACAAAAATTAAACCAAACCATACGATTTGGATCGATTCGAATTAATTTAACAGTTTCAATAATTTTTTAAACATGCTTACAAATTATCTCATCATTGACACCACTACCATTCTACCGTTGCCACTACTTTATTTCTGCCGGCACCATTATCCCACTTCAACCATACAGTTGCCACTACTTTATCTCCGCTGGCACCATTATTCCATTTTAACCATCATTACTGTCAACATCACTGTCCAGCCACAGCACCATAACCCCACAATTGCCACCGTTGACGGTCCAATTTGGAGTGTCAAGAGTGGGGTGAGTTGGGGGTTGGGGAATTTATGGTTAAGAGTTCATGTTAGGATTGGCCTAGGGATTCAAGGGTCAAAAGTTTGAAAATTGGAGGTCCTCGAGTCCAGGGTTAGTTTTCGATTCTTCAAAAATGTTTATATACTTTTTATTATATATATATTTTAAAATACTTGACCTTCGTAATTCCTATACAATCAAATACTTTAAAAATAAAATAATTTTGATAACAGTTTTTAAAAATTCACTAAACACAAAAAAAAAATATTTTCCTGCTCTTTATATTCTATTAGAAAATACGCTCTTAATGTTTATATAGACTTTTTTTGGTTTTTGAAAATTTTATTTTTCTAAAATATTTTTATCCTTTTTGATTTTTTATTATTTTAATCAAAATATCTGATTTTTCTATTACCTGGGATAATTTTCACAAGGCTCCGGAGCAAATCATAGACATTGGTCTTTGATTTTCGAATTAAATGGAATAAATGGTAAGATTAAATTATATTAGCTATAAATAAAAATTAAATAATATTAATTATATTGTGATATTAAATTATATTAATTATATGGTGAAATTGATATATTAGTTATATGGTGAAATTAAATTGTATTCTCTCTCTCTCTTTTTTTTCTCTCTCTCTCTCTCTCTCTAAACATCCATTTTCCTTTTTGTCCTTCTATAGCATTTTCTTGTTCACATTAATTATACATATTTTGTCATTTACAAATTATATATTTGTTAGTATTTTATGGAACAAAAATTATTTTTTAAAAACTAATTAAAAAAAGTAGAAGTATGTTCTATTTATTTATTTTTACTTTTTTGAAATATTATAATAAGTGATCATTATTTTAATTTAATGTACTTAATTGGCAAAATGAACATCATTTGTCAAAAAATAATTATCAGCTAAAGAATTAAATTAAATAATAGTTTAAAACAAATTCGTTCACAAATATATTAGCATTTTCTTGTTCACATTAATGTACTTAAATAATAGTAGTGTACTTTTTATTTTATTTTTAAAAATTATTTAGTTGGAATAAAATAATTTACACCAATATGCAAAAAAAAAAAAAGTATTATTATGTGGTCCCTCCGTTGATGAACATCTAGTTCCGTCCCTGCTAATAATTATGAGTATGAATAAAAATGTGATTATTAAAAATTAAAATCGTAGTAATTCACTTAGAGAAATTATATTCAAACATTTAAATTAATTCAATAATCTTATTACAGGGAATTTATTAGGGTCAGTTGTTTGATTTTCTTACTAATTGAACTTGAAATCTAAGATTAATAATATGGGGTGGGGTAAAAATTGAATTTTTACTTAATTTGAGAGTGTAATTCTCGTATGAACAAATAATTGGAAATTACTTTCTTATCTCTGCTCATTCTAAAATGAAGAATTAGAGAGATAAGGAATTATGTTCTTATTCATTCTCAAGAAACAAATTAACCATCCAAACATAGTCTAAAATTGTTAATCAAGAATCAGATTTCCATTCGTCCTCAAGATTTCAAATAGCTTAAAACTGTTAGTGCAATCAAATCCCAACTAGTTGGACAAACAAACAGTTCAGAACACACAGTTATGCCCCAATTAATGGATCTTAGCAATAAGATTGTGAAAATGCATTATTGAAAACTGACACAAAAAACCGCACCAAAAAGAATAATGCAAACAGGGCGCATCACAAGAAGCCCTCTGAGCCAATTGGAAAGTGTCTCTGACCCTCTCCCTCTCAATGTGGGACCGGATCCGTACTAAGTCTAAAAGACAGTACAGTCGAACTGCGTTATATTTAAAGTAATTTAGAGAATATATTTTTTTATGATCGAATTCGTTTGTTACGTAAAATTCGTTGAGTTTACTTAACATATAAAATTTTAGATTTATCTAAATGATTAAATACTATTTGTTTAATAATATTTTTTTAAATTTTATTATATTATTTATTTATTTATAAAATAATATTAAAAAATCTTATTTAACCACTTAGTTACAGATATCGAATGAATCTAAAATTTTATATACTAAATAAACTCGACGAGTTCTACGTAATTAATGAAATCAATCATAAAAATATATTTTTCAAATATTTCAAACAGAATACAACACGACTATACTACTTTTTAAACGCAGTACAATCCCGATCCCTCAAAGTGGTCTATCTTTGGGCACAATTTGATCCTTGAGCCATATGTAAATGAGAACCAATACATATGGCCCTGGGTAACCAGCTTAAAAGATTTTTTTTTTTTTTTTGTATTTTTAATTAAAAAATTAAATTGAGTTCAAAATATGCTGTTTGATAATTTAACTTTTAAACTAATTTTTTTTAAATTAGTTATTTAGGTAAAAAATTAATTTTTTTACTTTTTGTTCAAAATTGACAATTTTATTATTTTATATATTTGATACTAACAATTATATATAGTTAATAGTGGTAATAAAATAAATTATGAAAAATTAGTATTATTGTATTTTAAAAATAGTAAAAGTTTGATTTGAATATTATGGAAACTTGTATTTTGATTTGACTTTTTTACTTTTTAATTTTTTAATTTTTTGACTTTTTTACCAAACAGACAAAGTTAACTTTTTTATATTTTTAGTCAAAAAATTAAAAAAATCAAATTGTCAATCAGCGCCATAATACGCTCCTGCCTTGACACTCAGAATGAAGCGCAAGTTAATTCAATACTTGTAGCTAAGTAGTTGAATAATATTGATTTTATAAATAAGTAAATTAAAATTATAAATTTAAAAAAAATTATTAAAGAAATGTGATTCAAACACTTAAACACAAGGAATGATTTAATAACAAAATTTATGTAGATAATAAACTCGATAAATCCTCGATAATGAACAAATCTAATAATAACAAGTTTAAAAATTAAATTATAATTTCTGCACTGCACCTTTCCCATTTCGGAACGTGTGAGGTTTCTAAAATCTCACAAATTTGGGAAATTTCTACATGAATTGACAAGAATGCCGCAAACCTTATGCTCTATTGCTCCATGGAAGTTTCCACATGAATTGACAAGAATGCCCCTCCGGTCCATTCTCTATTTGTTATTGATCATTCATCATTCCTTTACCATTTATTGAGGTGTTCTTTGGGGCAGATGACGCAAGAAGAGGGGTACGCGATTCTTGACCATGGCTTCTCGAGATCCTCATCTTCTCTATCATCATCCATGTCTTCCAAACCGCTCGATTCAGTGTTGGGCCGCATTGCTCTCTCTCTCTCTCTCCTTATTTGCATCTGGGTCTTTGTCAATTCACGATTTCAATAATCCGTAAGTGCTTTCTTAATATGATAATGTCTGAGCTTTTTTGTATGAATATGATAGGTCTTGTCAACAATTGCAGTCGAATTTGATTTTCTGTTACGTGGGGATGAAACCTTGATGTGGGTTTCATTATGCTTTTGATTATCTTGATGGCGATGCATTGTGAGTGTACGAGGGTTAAACCGTAGATGAGATGATAACGGGCAATGGCCAGTTCACGCGGGTCTTCAAGTAAGTCCAATGGACCTGCAAAAGGTGACAACCGTTAAACTGGCCGACGGCGTTTGCAAGAAAGCTACTCCTACGGTCAAGTTAGCGTGGTACTTAATATGGAGAAGAGAATATGCAGAGAGAAAGCACTTTAACAGTTTAACAGTTTTTCTAAGGAATGTTGAGTGTACCTCGGTAGCTTGATCTTGTTGGCCCCTTTATATAGGGGATGAAGTACTTTCCCCTTGGGCTTATGGTGGGCAGAATTCTGTTAGGAGCCTTACTCTCCATATGGGCAGATCAGGCCTATAATCTCTGATGTGATCTTGCAAGTCTCTAGTCTTATTGCTATTAATGTTCAAATCAAACGGTGACAGTGATCTTGCAAGTCTATAGTCTTATCGCTATTAATGTTCAAATTAAATAAATAAAATTTTTAAAATTTTTTCTACTACACGAACATGGTGCGAATTCTTATCACACATCTTCATTTGATTCACAATGATTAACACTCTTGAAAAATAATTCAAAACAAAATCGAATTCCCTCGTGCAAAGAGCTTCAAACTCTCGGTGCTTGAAGACAAACTTTCTTCACTTTATCAACTCTTGTATGAAAATTTTGCAAAATCTACCACGTCTCTTTTGCGATGGTTGCATTATCCATTTTTCTCAAAGGTAGAATCATCCAAACACTGATGGATGAATATGACAGCCTATTAATCATTTTCTTTGAAATTTTGCAAGGTTTGTTTTTTATTAGGACTTAAAATGGACTAATTTTATGTTTTTACATAACCTTTCTCTGCAATATTCCATACATATTGAGATTCAAACAAAACCTTCATTCGAATTGTCTAATTATTGAAGTTGTCTTTGGTAAGTCGAGAAAATTAAAATTCCGTCAAACTTATTGCCATTTTTTACTACAAACGACATAATTTTGATACTATGTTAAAAAAATAATAAAATTTTCTATTTAGATGGTGAAAGATATTATGGCCATTCACAAACAATAATTCAACCATACACTTCAAATGCATAATTGATAACTAAATGGCTAGGTGGCGATGGGACATACAACTTATTAGGGTCAATTGATCCTATTAAAGATTTTTAAATTTTTTTATTAATAGTATTTTTTAAACTAGTATGTAATTGACCTCATTACAAAATATAATTGATCACATAATAATATAAAAATATTACATAATTATTTCACATGCATCGCATTATATTATATTTTTTAGTATTCTTATTTTAAACATAGATAATATATTCGTAATTCTTAAGAATCCACGGGGAATTGCTTCATAAATTATAAATTTATATCACTACTGTATTGAGTTATTCTATACAATTACATAATTGCAATTTTAAAAGCTTAACAATCGTTTTACAAAAGTGAATATCGAGTTATTTTTTGTATAGTTTGTTTCAATAATTACTTGATCACATATATTAAAAATAATATTTTTGACATAATTGATCACTAGATTATTATGTAATGATTTTAAAACGTGAAATCTCGCTAAATACAATTATAAAAATTTATTTATTTATATATATTTTTGTAAAAACAATAATATAAATATATTAAAAGTGTATTTCAATTATCAATTGAGACACTTAATTTAATTTGTGTTATACTAATAATAGATGATGAATTGTTGACGAATATAAAAGTTATTATCATATAAAATAAGTAAAATTTAAACTTCTTTTTTTTTTAAACAGCACAACACGTCAAAAAAAAATGCTAATGCATTTTTATAGAAAACATCTACTGAAGATAATAAAGCAATAGAACGTAGAGCCAACTCCTTCGATTCCTTGCTCAGTTTACATTTTTTACTCAAGAAAATGATCCCAAGCAAATGATCCCAGTCGGCACTGAAAGGCTAACTTAGGCGCTGTTTGGCTGTAATTTTTTTTTATTTTTTTACAAAAAAATTCCGAGAATAGATAAACGCGTTTGTTAGCAATTTTCATTAAACCGTTTCTAAAACATTGAGAAAAAAAAGTCCTAACAACTAAATTTTTTGAAAATGATTTAAAAGTGTTTTTTTTTATGAGTCTTAGTGCATTGAGAAATAACTCTTGGACTTTGTCAATCAAAAGCATTTTTTTTTTTCCAAAATAGTATGAATTTTTTTTTGAAAAATATTTTTGAATATAATTTTGAAAAATAGCTAAAACCCAAATGGGTTCAAAGAATCTTTTGAAAATGCAGAGACAACGAAATGCAGTTGTTCTTGTTAATGTTGCTCTAATGCCTCCCAAATAAATATTAAGCCCTCCATAAATGACATGCTTTTTAATAACATGATGGAGAAGTGTGTTCTATTAAGAAAATCCAATTTTGTATTCAATTCAAGAAGATGATTCCCAACTACCCTGTAAAAGAAAGACTCTTTGGTGTGAAGTTGAGAACATTCAATAAGTTGTCCGCACAAGCTCGAGAGTAGTTAATAAGGAAAAATGTTGAAAAACTAAAACCCAACTAGAAAGAAAATTAATAAGGAAAAAAGCAAAAACTGAGCTTTCCAAATGGGAAAAAATAACTTTTTGAGCTTTAAGTTGAGAACCAAATGAAGTTCAAATAAACAGCGTTGTTAGTGTAATATAGCTAAGAGCAGTGTAGTAACCTTTCAAGACTTATCTTTTAGTGCATTCTTCAACTATTGAATATGCACATGTTTACATTCTTTCAGTGCGTCAACTCAAACGTCTGCACTGGCATGGGCATCATTGATAGGAAAACATCAGTCTCTATTTCGTACTTTTCTCTCTTTTGTAGCTTGTAGACTTATGTTTGCACTTAGCATAGAGTAAATATTTAATATTTTTAAAATAAGTTTAAGTAATGTTTAAAATTTATAACTATTAGTGTGTTTAGTAGAATTTATCATTTTTTTGTTATTATTTTATTTAACATGTAAAAATATATCATTCAGTGATTTGAATAAAATATTGTTCTAAGAGTATTGAGTAATTATTCCTTTAACATAAGACTTGAATCCTTACTCTGCTTGTACTAGTAGCACTCGTGGCACAGAAATTGGACCATCACTTGGCAATTGGACAATCAGGAGACAAGCCATTCCATTCTCGACCTGAGGATTCATCTAGATCGCCGTGCTGCAGGTATAAACTAAAAAATTCCCTTAATTTTCCATGCTATGCCACTCCAACTTTTGAAAAATAGAATGAAATGCAAATTTATCGAAATTTGCAAAACAATTGAGTTTCCTAACCACCCTGAATATGCTCAACCAAATGAACTATTTTATATTTTGAAACTGATAAATTTGGAAAATATTTTTCTTCATCAACCTGAAAAATTCTACTCATCCATTGGCTAAATAAGCAGATTGGATCTTGTTGAAAGCATATTTTATTCTTTTAACCAATTAAAAAGAAGAGTTTTATTAAAAATAAAACTCTTAAATTTAATTGGGAAATCTTAAAATTTGTGTTTAACAAAGTAGGAGGATGGAAAATAGGTATATTTTTTCTTTAGATAAATAAACTAGGTATACTTTTAGGAAGAAAAAACCTATAAAATTACGTGATGATAGGAAAGGGAGCTCCCGTTGTTTGCACAGTAAGTTGAATTTGAATTGTGAATTTTTACATAAATTTAATAATGAGAGAGAAAATTATATGAAATATACGAAATAATTAAAAATCAGATCAAAATAAAATAGAATAATTCCAAGTAACTTCAAAGCACACCAAATACAAAATACGATTGAAGAAAGAAAACAATAAAAACAAAAACATTGGATTTGATCACCATTCACACACTGGTGACAACTTCTCACATGATTAACTCGATCATTTCAATTTGGACGATTCAAAAGCATAAGGGAATGCTGCAATTTTGCTGAGGTCCACAGGAAACGCCTCAATCTCGTCACTCCATGGATTCATCACCTCAGGATCGACGGTCCTGATAGCGCGCCAAATCACGCTACAACACTTGAAGCCAGACCCAAAGGCCATTTGCCACACACGATCGCCCTTCTTGATCCTTCCCTTAGCTTCAGCATAGGCGAGTTCGTACCATACTGAGCTACTGGAAGTATTCCCAAACCTGTACAGCGTCATTCTAGAAGCTTCCATGTCACCCTCTGTAATCTTTAAACTCCTTTGCAGTTCGTCTAGTACTGGTTTTGCACCAATGTGCGGCAAGAAGTGATCGAAAGACTTCTTGAGATTAGGAACGTAGGGTTTGGTTTTTGCCATTTGGAAGCAGCTGGTAATGTAGTTAAGGACAAATCGGACTTGTTCCGATACGGGAAGCACCAAGGGAGCGAGTGAGGTTATATTTGATTCTATGGTTTCAATTGCCGCGGTTAACAGTTTTCTAGTGATGGTTACTCCCACATGCCCTCCTTCGTCTTCCTCTAAAAAAATGCAGTTGTATGAACGGTCAGAACTTGCCGTGTGGGTACGAACGGTGTGGAGGAGTTGATACTTTGATGAGTTACGATCGGACGAACGATTGGAAAGGAGAATGGCGGCTCCACCAACTCGAAACACACAGTTGATTAGGATTTTAGAAAAGTCGTTGCCCTCGTAACAATTTTGGGTAAGATTCTCCGTACTCACCACTAATGCATAGCAGTTATGGGGGACCTGTTGAATCAATCAAATAGTTATGGTTCATTATATATATATATATATAGAGGTTCAAAAGCTCAGTTAAATTATTATTATTTTTAAACACTCATAATTATTTGTTACATACTATAATTTTTAATTAATTTTTTTATAAATAACTTATTTTAGTTACAAGTTAACATATTTATCAAATACTTATAATTTTTACTACAAGTATAATCTATAAGTTATTAATTTTAAATAATATTAAACACTATAAAGTTCTAATCTTCTTAGGGAGTTATTGTATTCTATAATACCTAATCTAGAAATTGAACTTTATTGTTATCACAATGTGTGTGGTACATAATCTAGTAATTGAATTGAAATAACCATTGAAATCAATAGGATTGAACCGAAATAGCATACTATTTAAATATTTTTTAAAATGTTGTAATTGATGAGGTTAAAAGTTTTTATAAATTTTAAAGGAATGTCATATGGAACAATCAAATTAATTTAAAAGTTTATTAGAAATTTATTACGATGAGAATATATTAGGATAAACTATAAAGATTGAAATGAGTTATATCAAAATAAATTTCAAATGAAAATTGAAAAGATGGTAAAAGTTTGTTAGGAATAAATTTAAAAATTTATTAGGATAAGATCGTATCATTGTAAATTTTAAAGTTTGAAATAATTTATCTCGTGATAAAACATAAAATGAATTTGAAAGGAAAGTATGTAATTAAGTTTATTAAGAATAAATTCAAAAGTTTGTTAAGATCATATAATGGTAAATATTGAAATTATTTATTAGAATAACAATCATATCGGAATAACCTTTAAGTATTATTAGGATAAGAGTATATGAAGATAAATATCAAGATTTAAAAGGATAATAATTTGAACTAATCAAATTATTACACATAATTATTGAATTTGAAAAAATTTAGAATGAGCCTTAAAAAACTTACAATATTTTGTTTTATGTAATAGTCAGAGCTAGCCTTGGGACAGGCGAGCAAAGCCCCCACCTTACACCGTCGATTTTTTTATTAGAAACTAGGGTCTCATTTTAATTTAAATTCAATATAAATATAATTAACCCTATAATAATAATAAAAAGTGTATAGTTATTTAATATGCATCACACCAAGTATTTTTATTCTTGAATGATACATTTATAATTTTTAAAAGGCGACGACATAATAATCTTCAAATTATAAACTTATACGATTACTGCACTAAACTATTTTACACAATCAAAAATATATAATTTCAAGGGTTTCACAATCGCTTTACAAAAGTGAATACCTAATTGCTTTTTGTGTGGTTTAATTTAACGATAACTTGGTCACGTACATTGAAAATAGATTTTTGATATTATTGGCGACAAGAATATACTGCACGATTTTAAAACATAAAATCTTGTCGAATGCAATTGTAAAAATTTATTTATTTATATATTTTATTGTCAAAACAATAGTATTAATATATTAAAAATGTATTCTACTTATTAATTGAGCTATTTAATTTAGTTTGTGTTATACTTATAATAGATGATTAACTATTAAATAATATAAAATTTATTATCTTATAAATAAATAAAATTTTAAATTTTAAATTTTAAATGATCTTGTTAAGAAAAATTTTTACAGTCGCCACGGGTATCATTCATTCCTTAATTTCGCTATACTCAAAAATTAATCAAACGTGCCCTTTTTCTAGAAAGAAAAGGGGGAAAAATCACTTTGGCCTTATTTGTGACATTTGTTTATTTGCTTATTTATTGTTGTTTATTTTTGTTTTAGTAAATTTTTTTAATTATTTAGTCAAACTCTATTATTTTTAGACTTCTCTCATTGAGACGAGCTGAAAAAGTAAATTTTTTTGATCAAAATATAAAAAATAAATTCAGAAAAAACAAAAATAAGGTAAAATAAGCGAATAAGTCAAATTTTATTTTGCTTATTTTTGTTTTTATTGGATTTTTTTTCATCTTTTGATTAAATTTTTTTTATTTACTTTTTGAGTTTCTCTCATCTAAATGATTTGAAAAAATTAAAAGAAATTAGTAAAAAATGATGAAAAAAATAAAAAAAAACAAAAATAAGCTAAATTCTTAACATTTAGCCCTAACTGTTTTGAATCATTATGCACACTTCTATCACTTTTGAAGAAAAATGATACTTTTTTCTTTTTCTTTGATTTTACTGATAAGTGTGAACTTGCTCAAAGGATGCCTTGTGTTAAAGTGATAGATTCATTGGTAATAACTCAACTACATGTACTATTTTGTATTATATATATAGCATTCCTCCTATATTCTAGGAAATATTGTGCAACATGAGTACTGATAATAACTATAAATATATATATTTGTTCCATGCATGGAGAAAGGTGAAAAGCTAGTGACTTGACGAGACCTATAAACCAACCTGAAGCAACTGTTGGACAAGGCTAATAGAAATGAGTCCAGCCGTGCATCCCATTCCACTCAGATTGTAGTTTGCAATATTGTCTTTGAGCTTGTACCGATTTACTATCATGGCAGAGAGAGAAGGCATCACGTTGAAGATACAACAATTTACCACTAGTATACTTATGTTCTCACATTTTACTTTGGTTTTCAGTAATAGCTCGTCCACGGCTCCAAAAATGGCCATCTCTGACTCTTTTCTCGCCTCCTCCATGCACGGGTTTGGAGGATCGTTGAAGAAGGCCTTTGGCATGTAAGTGGAGTCTCCGAGCCCCGATCTGTCGAGCGTTTTTTTTATGAACTCCAATGTCTCCTCTTTGAAGTTCATGTAGAGTTTGGCTCGATTCATAGCCTCCTCTTTTGTAGCGATCTGGGTGATTGGAGGCTTGTAACATGAAAAATCTAGCAAGTAGACTTTGCGCGAGGGCTTTGCAATGAACAAAGTAGCCATTAAGGTCAAGCATAGAAATGGTGCAACGAGGGTGACATTAGGGAGGGCGATGAAGCCTGAAAGATCAAACATCGTGGGTGAAAACTAGTAAACGTACCAAGAGAACTAGTTTGCTAATGAGTTACCTTTTTCTTTTCAATCTTTCTTTTGTTGTGGGAAGAGAAACTGAAGTATGAATCTAAGTTTTGGGTAATGGGAGAGAAAAACTCTTCGAAAGAATCATGTTTTTATAGGTAAAATGTGTACTCAGTTTATTAGTAATTGAACAACACTTATGGGTTTGAGTAATAAGATAGTTTGTTATTTACCGAACTATCTTTGTTTAGGAGTAAGATAATATATGAATAAATAGTTTGTTATTTAATTTGACATTATGCATGTATTAAATATAATAATGTATATAAATGCCCTTAAAAATGACAAATTATAAAGTATTTCTGGAGTACCTTTTTTTTTTATCATATGAAAAATTTATACTACTCTAATATAAGGGAATAGGGATCACTCCCAATTGTCCATTATGAAATTTGAACTTGCAACTTTGTTGAGGTGATGTGATTAAACTGCAAAAGCTTTGGTCCTATAATACTATATGGGTGATATACCACGTAGTACTCTCAATAAATAAGCATATTCGCTATACACTAAATGAATCACTATTGTGTTCGACATATTCCCATAAAAATAGGCTAACATTATCCTATCTAAAGTATTTTTCGCTACGCCATTGAATGAAAACATTACATAACTAATACCGCATGCTAGTGTCAAATAATTACTCTTTAACAATTGTGTTTGATTGGTACGCATTTATTTAGTCCAGGAATGACAAGTGGATAATACAACTCATTATTATGCTGGTGTTTGGCTTAGTCTTTTTTGTAATTTTTTTAAATTTTTAATTTTAAAAAAAAATAAATATAAAAATATGTTAAAAAAGTCAATTGATTACAATAAGAGGCTAAAAAAGTGAGCTTTTTAAGAGAGTTCTAAGCAAAAAATTTTAAAAAAAAGCTAAGCCAAATAGAAGTTTTCTTTTTATTTTTATTTCAAGACTAATAAACTATTGTACGGGGTGTTTGACAAAATCACTGTTAGTAGTTTTTAATTTTTTATTATTAATTTTAATTATAAATTATAAATTATTCTTAAATATTCATAATTTTTACTTATAATTTATATTTTTTTTTTTATTTTAACTAAAAGTTTCAAACGACGTACGGTTGGATTCAACTACCACGGTATCCCAATCATATATGCCAATCATATTGTGCCATAGAAGTAAAGTCCCTGAAATTGTGGTTTGTAATTTCTTTAAGTGAATAGTGTGGTTGGGGACGGCCTTAATTGATGAGACATTAAAGTGGCCGTCAAACGTGAAGTGAAAAAGACGTTTGCTTGTTACTTGTCGGAGTAATTATCCGGTGTTTTTAAGACTATTATATGACAAATTTATATGAAATTTTTATTTAATACAGTGATGATAAATTTTTATTTAATACAGTGATGATAAATTTTTATTTAATACAGTGATGATAAAAATTATATATCTTGGAGATGGATAAATATGTTCGGATTTAAATACTAATTTTTAAATATAAATAGAAGTAAAAATTTATACACAAAAATAGAAAATAATTAATATTGAGAATTTACGTGATTCGGTTCACACCGTCCTACATTCACGAGCGAGAAAATAATCTACTATAATCGTAAAATATATAATCATAAAATTAAAAATATCTCAAAATTCGACAGCCAAAACCCGAATCTTAAAACAAATCTCATTTTCTCACTCAAAGGTGATCCCAATGCTGTATTTTTTTCGTCTCTCTCTACATCTCAACTCTATTTGATTACTTTTCACATAATAACTAGAATCATAAGGTCCATATTTATAGAAAAAGTTTAAAACTGTAGCTGTCATATAATTATAAATTTTTAATTATATGAGTTCACAGAATATAAGATACACACCTAACAAAATTATAAAGACAATTTCTCTCCAATTTAAGAATGGACTAGACTAATTCAATTAAACTGATTTTGGATCTAAAATGTGCCACATCAATAATTCAAAAAATAATCCAATTAAATATTATTAAATTTATGAACAAATCACATTTGTATTTAAAAAAACCAATGAACATTTTAAACTCTTTGTATTAGATGCTCCTTTATTTTCAGCTCTTTTTGGACACGGGAGCGTGAAGTGTCTAAAAATACAGTAGCATTTATTTGATATATTTTTTGAATAAATTTTTATGATTCAATTCGTTCATTACGTAAAACTCGTCGAGTTTATTTAGCATGTAAAATTTTAGATTCATCTGATACCGTTAGTAGTTGATTGAGTAACATTTGTTTAACAATATTTTTTTAAATTATAATTTTTATTTAATTATTTATAAAATAATATTAAGAGATCTTATTCAATCTCTTAGTTACAGATATCAGATAAATCTGAATTTTTATAAATTAAACAAACTCAACGAGTTCTACGTAATGAACGAATTGCATCATAAAAGTTTGTTCAAAAAATATACCAAACAAAACACAGTACTAGCATACTGCTTTTTGAGGCGCACATCTCGGCTCCTTCTACCTTTATTGTTGAAGTTAAAACATAAAAATCAGAAGGTAAAACCTAAGGGCAAGTTTGATATCAAGACAAATTGGTCGGATATAAGAAAACAAAAATTATATATA
>JAOTRH010096822.1:0-16168 GCA_034768845.1 Heliamphora exappendiculata
ATAATACAAATTTAAGAGTGCATACTAAAATAAAAATTATTCAAGTATAACTACTAAACATATAAATAAACTGTCTTCTTGAAAGTGCTACAATTAACACTCAAAAGTCAAACAATAAGTATTTTACTTATGCTTCATCACCTAAAAATATTTTTATAAAACAGGTTATGCAAGCTCAATGAATAATTTAATACAAGAAACAACAGTTAATATTTACATGGATATCTGCATGTAGATAATTTATTTGCAATTCAAACATGCTTCAAGTTCATTTTCATATTAAACAATATATAATTTTTTTTATTAAATTATATACATAAATATATACACATCTTAATGAATTTGGGCAATGGGACAACCAAAGAAATTTAGGAAAGTCCATAACATAGTAGAAAATCTGGGCGCATTCACGGATATCTGGCAAAGAAATCGGACACTTATGGAGTTTCAAAGAGAAACAAAATGGGAACCAAACACACTTACAGAACCCTAGAGGTCTCTTTAACACTCAAGCGCCTTATCATGCTTAGTCACTAAATTCATGATCCTTTCACTAGGACTATTCCAAATGGCACATCATATCTTCTAAATACATTTGCATTAAATGATATCCATGTATAAAAATTTTATGGGGCTAATTAATAAAAAAATAATTTAACTATCTTAGATGATAATTATATACATGTGTGTATATATTATTAGAAGAATTATTATAATATGGGAAAAGAGTCCCTTTAGCAGCCAAGTGCATTGGCGTTATAAACATGTGACAAAAAGAAAATCCTAAAAGTCATAAAGAGACTTAAAGGGCCTTGAAGAGATAAAGGGAGATTTAAGTCTCCTGGAGGTTACACTTGCACTACAGAGAGAGAGAGAGAGAGAGAGAGAATCTCCTGGAGGTTACACTTGCACTACACACAAAGATTAACAAGTGTTATTTGTATTTATCTATATTTACTTATTTCTATATACAAATAAATAAATTTATCTTTAATTTTAATAGTTTTCGGAGTTGATCATTAGAAGTCTCCAAAATTGATAGTTATTGATCGTCAAAAAGGTATTGGAATTGATTGTCAAAAGTCAATAAAATTGATCGTTGGAACTTAGAATTAGTGTTCGAAAGTCATCAGAGTTTGTTCGTCAGAAATAGTCGTCAAAGCTCATCAGAGTTTGTAGGCGGTTGACAGAGATGGTAACTATAGCTTGTCGGAAATGGTAATCGGAGGTGGATGTAGATAGATAAGATGTTAGTGTAAAAGAATGAGTATTTAGAATAATAGAGGTATTTTGGACTAATTTGACACAATAGATTTTTAGAGTAAATTTTTTTTATTGGACCGAATGTTATATAAAATGTTAATTGTGAACTTTCCACCAAAAACCCCTTCAAAAGAATTATAGTTATTTTTTACTAAAAAAAAGTTAATCTACTTATAACGTGCATAGACGTTTTTTAAACAAATAAAAAAATTTATTAATTTTTAAAAAAAATCAAACAATATAACTTAAATTTTGATTTTTTAAAAAGAAATTACACGTGGTATTGCGGAATCTATATAATAAAATAGCCCAATTTTTAAAATGTATGTGAGTGTATTGTCTTTTGATGGTTAAAATTTAATTTTCATTAAAATTCTAAGAATGAGATTATTTTATCTATTTTCATCTTTCGCCTATTTGTCCGAACCCTAATATTAGAACACCTCTTTCAACTCCAACACCTTAATTTTAGAATTCCTAATTTCCACCGCTACGCCTGTAGCTGCCCACGTGCCACACCACTCCCATCGCAACACCACACTGCCGTTGCGTCGCACACAACCACGCCGCTGCCGTCGCTCCTCCTCGCCCCCTCTTATCTCTCTCTCGGAGTCCCCTCCCATTGCCACACTACTACAACACACCACAATGCCAAGCCGTCGCTATAACTACACTACCGTCTTCACTATTTTGTCATGTGGCCGAAATGTGAAATAGAGGAATGCAACAAAGAGGAAGAAAGGTTGAGATTTGCTGTTTGGGTAAATTTTTTCATGAAAATTTATCCAAAGGCTGTGATTTCATTTTATAATTTCATCTTTTAGGAAAATTGAGTCATTGTGATATTTTTTTTTGTAAGTTTGTTATAAAATTTGATCTAAGGCTATAATTTTGTTAATTGACTCTAATTTTGCTACAATTTTTGATCTTTGCCTTCAATTTTTGCTCTATAAAAGTATTTTAATTAATAGTAGATAAATAATATTTTTTCCATCATGGGATTGTAAAATTGAAAAAATTATAGATTTTTTTGTTTAGTTCTCTTTTTATTCCAAGTTAACCTTTAGTTAAATTTTATTTGTTAGCATATTTTTTTGTTTGATTGGTATAATTATTTTTGTTATCATCTATTATCTACTTTTTCTTCGAAGCTAAATTGTTATAATTGCAATCTTGATTTAATCGATAGTGTATTTTTTTTTGTATGTAGTTATTGAGCACATTTTATTTTTAGTTTATAAGTATTGATTTTTTTAGGTGTTACTTTTATAATTTTAAGTGCATAAAAATTATACCTATATGATAACTTCTCTCAAGAAATAGACTTTATTCTTATTAGTTTAGTTAACTTGATACTTTAAACAAATATTAATGGTGCTTAATTTTATTTAACCTCCGAAGATATGATGCGTAATTTTTTTTTTTTTTGGCCATTTTTATCATTTTATTTGGATTGATGGTTGGGATTGAAATTGATTTAGTTGGAATCAAATTGTATCAAATTGCATCTAAGTACTTGATAATTTTCCTTCTGTTCTCACTTACTTATCGCCAGCACTTGGCTCCCCCAACGTTTCTCTGTTTCTCTCATCAAGATTTTTTAATCCCTCTACCTATGTATATGGCGAGTACGAGTTCAAGTTCTTCAACGTTCCCTCTCTTCAAACAAAGCTTCACGGTTCTGTACCCCCACACAACAACAAAGAAGCTATCACCACCGCCCACCCCTTTTCCTCAATCCCCTCTGTCTTCAAAAAAGATTTTTCTTTCTCACACAACTTCAAGAAATTCTCTCTCTAACTCGGACGGCTATGCTATTAGTTCTCGTTTGGTTGATCATGAAATTGAGGACCCGACCAGAGATAACAGCCCTCAAATGGAAGTTAAAAGCTGGTAAATGAGTAAATCTCCTTTCTATTTAGGCATTTCTCAGATATTTTTTCTAAACTTGTTTTGAAATTCTCTTTCCAATTTTGTCTGGGGTTAATAGTGATTTTCAATGAATGGTCTCAATTGGAGACTCTGTAGAAAGATTTACAGTTGAATTTGTGTAACGATAATTCGAGAACTGTATGTTTAAGTGTGCATTTTGTATGTTTTGATCAAGGATTCTATAAACATTTAAAATCCTCGCTGTTGAATCCATATCACCTAGTTCATGATTCTTTCCATTGCATGATTGCACAGTTGCTAGCTGGGCACTTTGTCTAAATCAGAGGAGGAAACTGAATGTTAGCAAACATGCTTCCAACTGTTCTTATATATTGAGTTGCATTAATTATTGTGACATCAAACTAATTGGTCATATAATGGAACTTTCGGATAGAGTATTTCAGAGAAGATTAATTCATGAGATAATAGTTTCTGAAAATCAAATCGTGGGTAGATGCCTTAGGAGTCTAGAGGTTTTGAATTAAGTAGGGAATCATTACTATATAAGCTATTCTGATGTTAAGATTCAATTCGAAAAGAAAAAAAAACATTGAGTGCAAGTTTGGAAAAAAATAAAAGTAGAAATGAGGACAGAGTGGAACTTAAAGAACAAGGAATAATTACGAGTGTCATTCTCCAATATCTTGGTTGAATTCTGATTAAGAGATGATTGAGGAGGATTTTCACCATATGGTCAAAACAGGATGGATGAAGTGGAAAAAGACTTCAGGATTCTTGCTAAATTTAAAGAAAAGTTCTGTTGTAACAGCTATTAGTTGTATGGTATAGAATGGTGGGAAGTATAGCAACTGTTAGGAAAAATGATTCATGTAGTGTTTAATAGCACAATTCAACAATTAAAGCTGAATGCATAAAATAAAAGTTGAAAAAAGTTTTAAATAGCAAATCCTTTACTCGATTCCGACTGTATTTGTATTTGCTAATGCACAAGTATCAACGTGTACCGCTACAAACCGACTACCCCCACTCCACTCCCACCTCCATCCCAAGCCCCCCACTACCACTAACATGCCACAATCAACACCAACTCACCCCTACCCCTGCCCCCACCATGCCACCTCGACCACAACCATCACCACATCTCCACCTCTACTATAACCTCCACCATCACTATAGTTACCACCATCATTCTATTGCCCCCACAACTCCATTATGGCCATCACTATTCCCCACCCCAACACTGCCCACCACTATCATATTACCGCCACCGCTAAGGTAAGACTTAGAAGGGGCCGCTGATCAGAGGCACCTGCCATCTCTAAGTTTGGAAAAAAAATCTCATTTTGATCGTAATATTATTGCCAAATATTTTCAAATTATATACGTACGCTGCCCAAGATTGTTTTAAAAAAAATTAATAACTGCCCCGTAAGACATTTTGAAAACTATTTGCCACCTTTAGTTAAAACCATGTACCTATACCGGACCGCCACGCCCACCGCCACTATCCCCATGTACACTACCACGCTCTCCATCTCCAACCCATCCACCTCCACCATGCCACCACCACTACCGTGCTACAACAGCAACCGTCACAACCCTACCACCATGCCTACTATGCCACAACCACCACGCTATAACCATAACAACCACCACCACCCCATCTGCCTCTCCTACAATCTCCACCGTTACTATAGCCACCATCATCATTCGTCATTTCTACTACTACGAGAACTCCATCACGAGAACCACCACCAGAACCACCACTAGAACCACCACGTCACCATAGCCACCACTATCCTTTCTCCGTTATCACTGACCCATGACCACGACTACCACTACGACAACACTATCATCTCTCCACCACCATTACCCAACCACTATCTTCGGTACCATTGTTGCTGCTGCCATAATCAACACCGTCATTCCACCACTATATTATCACCACCACCACCACCACCACCACCACCACCACTACTACTGATGCTACTACAATTTCTACCGTCGCCACACTTTACATCTACCACTCCTACCAGCATCACTACTATTATTCTTTTTCCTCTACTATTATCGTTATTGTCACCATAGCTACTACCATAATTTTGCTGTCAATATTGTTGCCGCTACAACTATTCCTCCACCTCCATTCCACAAACTCGTGGCCGTAATGTTCAATGTTCACGGTCCATTACCCCTATGACCACCATCGCCGCTACCACTACCACCATCCTCTCGTTCTCCACATCGACCATCATCGCCAACGTCATAAGTTCACCATAATCTTCGCCGTCCCCACCCCCTATATACACATCGGCACTATCACCAGTGTCACCACCATGTTACTGCTACGGCTCTAGCCGCCCTAGCACCTTACCATCACAATATAAGATTGAATGAAAATATTTAAAATAATAAAATTTATATCTTAGCTTCTTCTACATATCAAACTAATTTTAACTAAACACTTTTTAGCAACATCTTTTCAGCTTAAACAATCCAACATTCAATTTTCAGTACTTAATTTTTAATTTTCACTCTTCAATTTTACCAAACATCGTTGTAGTCATGTACTTAATATCCCACTGATCACATCTTTTTTGTTGACAATTTAAAATTTGAAATGGTCTGTTCTTTTCATTTCTAGATTAGTTTTTAGTGGATGAGCATGTTCCATAGTTGATTTAAGATGGAAACCTCAAGCTAAGATGAGTTTGCAAGAGAAGATGGAGTTGGTTAAAGGTAAAGCAACCATGCATTGCATTAGCATTTCATTTTGATTTTTTTGATCTTGGATTTATTTAAGCTGGGTTTGATCTTAATTGAAACCATTATCTTAGCTAATTAAATTTTCGACTATAGGTTACAAATTAATGGGCTTGACTTTAGAAACTACAGACTTTCTTTTGTGCATTTTGGCTGTAGGGAAGGACGAGATCAGTAAGCTGTGCGATCATGTGCACAAGTCTTTACCCTTAGAATGCTCAATCAGTGTGCATTTGGCACACTGTTCAAAGGAGAACAATGTTTTTTTATGTTGTATTTTCTACATATTATTCCAGTAGCTTTATATTTCACATGCGTGTCTGTTTTGTTTGAACATACATGCCCTTTAAGCATCATATTTTACTCGTAGTATATCCAAATTGCTAACCCTTCAAAGACAGTGAAGAACCGTCTGAACCCGTGATGTCAGTAATCAGTATGCAATGTCTTTACTTGCTGATGATATGCAATGCCTATGCTCGATGTCAGTAGAGAATGGTGTAAGAATTTGGAGTCCTTGTTCGATTAAGTTTTTCCTTTTCTCTTGCATACTTGAGTTTACATTGAGCATTAAGAGAGTATCATGTAGTCCACATCATATCATCTTAATCTTCGAGAGAGAGATTGCAAAATTCTTTTGTGATCTCTTTGTTGCTATATTGAGTGTGAGCAGTGGGTTCTTAGGCCTTTGGTATGCACCCATATAGTAGTTAGGCATGGAAGAGACTCTGTTATGCTGCCTGATTTCATATTATATTTTGCTCAGTTACTTGTCATGGATGTTTTGAGTGTTTTTCTGTGTAGTTTCTAATGTTTTGGGCTTTCTGATTTTTCTATGTGACTTCTTTTGTCTTGTAGTATTTGGAATTGGAGGGGCTACTCTATTCGCTATCAGTATGCTGGGAACATTGGCCCTGCATTAGTTTTAGTTCACGGTTTTGGAGCAAACAGGTCTACATCATTCACATTTTGCTTGTCCTCAGCTACTTGATATAGGTATTAAATGCACAAACTGCTCCGCAAAAGGAGTCTTCTGTCTACTTTTTGTTGCATCGACTATGATTTTATGCTCGGTTAATCTGGGGTTTCAATCTGATTGGTTTGAGTTCGTGAAGGTTACGCAAAACATTTGTGCAAGTCTTTATGTGAATGGTTTGAGCATGTGAAGATTAAGCCATACATTTTCTTAAATCAGAGTTCATGTTGGTTTGGTAATTCAGACCATAAAGAGTTGAGGAAAAAAGTAAAATTAAAGAAGCTACAGAAATTGGAACTTACCAAAATCTTGAGATGGGGCCAATTGAAATCATGTATAAACCATGTTTCCAGCTGCAGTAGTGTCATATTATATGATCATTTATGCTAGATTTAATTCTGGTTTGGTTTATATATGTTTCTAATCGTTTTCTGTAGGTGGTGTTCTACGAGTCAAGTTTCTGGTCAAATTATGTTAGTGGCTAATGAAATATATTTTGGATGCGATGTAATAGGTTTAAGAAGGTAAAGCTTTGTTTCTAAATGCAAGAGTCAAGGTCCAATTAGAATTAGGTGCTCTTAGAAGTCTACATATAAAGTTAGGCAGTGCTCCAAATCGAATTGAGAATATGCTCTAGAGAATTTTCAGTGCTTTTTTTGCAGCTTCTTTGGAATTGTGTGATGCATTCCTATCTGTAATGGGACTCCTGCTCTGATGTTTATGCCCGCTTCCTCCTTTCTTCTTCTTCTTCTTCTCAATTTTTTGGTATTTAATTCTTTAAAACTTAAAATTAGATATGTTTTGCCTCCCTTCTTAAAACCTGCCGTGTTTTGCCTATGCCACCATCCCTTCAATTCTTTGGTTCTAGAAGGATACCACAATAAAATCTGCTTAACTGAATAAGTACTGTTCTAGCTGTACTGTTCACAGCACTAAAAGGAGCCCTGAAAAATCCTCAAAGTTCTCTATGTTTACTCCAAAATCCTACCTTTTGATTACTTCTCTAAAAACCCAAGTCCATATTTACCAACATTCCAACAATGTGAACAGTTAAAATCAGCCTAATTAATCCTTTTGATTGTCGTTGCACCTTGACTTTGGGCTCGCTACTCATTGGAAAGTTGATGCAGTGCCAATTGACAAATGGCAGCCACCCCCCAAGTGGATTCTAATGTGGCTTAGAGGGAAGTCAAAAAGTCGCTTGGACATGGCATAAGCATTAAGATGGAAGACTTCCGATGGGTCTACCTTCATTTATGTCTGTCTAGTAAGTTATGGCTATTAATTTGTCTCCTGTTTCTAGTTTGAGTTCCTTTTATGTTTTTGATGAAGCTGGAAGTTATGGAAGTAATTAGTAATCTAGAAGAGTACTATGGGAAGACGAGGAGGAACCACTGAGTATTGTTTACATCTTTGAATGAATTATAGAGATATGCTTTTTTCCTTCACCTTTATCTTTGCTGTGAATTCTTGTTCAACATCCTTCTTCTTCGCCCTGTATTCACCCATGTGATTTGATAGTAGCGCTTGTGCTATGCTCTCAGATTGACTTCTCCTTGTTTTTTTATTTTTTATTTCTTATGGCGGCAAAAAGAGGTAGAGGAGTGCATATTAACTATTTGATGAAAGCTTTTAGAGATGAAAGAGATAATGAACTTGAAGCACTTCGGAGATAAGTTGAGCAACTTACCATGAGATTTGAGCAACAAGAATCTTGAGTTGTTGTTGTGGATCAAGCCGTGGGTGTTCAAGTTACGATTTCGATGAGAAGCCCTTCACCTGATGTGAGAAAGCTGAGCTAGGAGGGTTCTTTTATGACTTCGACACATCAAGATTGATTTACCCAAGTCCCATAGTCGCCCTGGAGAAATTATTTGGCTACAAAGAGATATCAGAGAATCAATGTGCAAAGCTAGTGGTAACAATGCTTGGCTATGCTTCGGCATGATGGGATAGATTTTGAGAGATTAGAGTTCACAAAGGAAAGCCTGAGATTTCTTCTTGAGAGAAAATGAAGTCTAGGCTTAAGGTGAAATTTCCTCTATTGGATTTTGAAGAAACTAGTTTTTCTCAATTCAAAACCTTTGCCCAGATTCCCAGGGTGTTGGACCACTTAAAAGTTTTGCGAGTTAATGACACAAAATAGTGTTTAAGAGAGCGAGGAACTTATTACGACATGGTATTTTGTCGGGCTGAAAATTCCAATTTGTAACAAGATTGAAATGCACCAGTATGAAAGTTGAATGATGCTTATCAACTAGCCTTGAAAGTAGATGCTAAACTTGATTGAAGTAATGGCAAAAAATCCATGGATGTTATATTCTATATCCGTCCTGGAAAATTGAATCATCATGTAGTGAAGATGCTAATTCAAAGCTTCACAGTGCGAATAAAAACTATGGGAATTTAGCCCTTCCAAATTGTGTCTACTGATTAACTACCCGATTACTGGTTTCAAGTATGGGCAAGTTGGACATCGCTTGAACGATTCCCCAGAGAGGCATATAGAAACTTGGGTGGCATCTTCTGATGAAGATAATGCTGAAGAATTCATTAATTATTGAAATCAACTCTTATATGATGAAGAAGGTGAAGTGGAATACAAAGAGACTGAACCTAAAGATGGAGAAAGCTGAGAATATTTGTTATTCTTGATTCAAAGAGTGATTCAAAGAGTTCTTATCACTCTTAAAGTTGAGAATATTTGTTATTCTGGATTTGTCACAAGGTAGCACAGTGGATTGAGATTATGATTGTTATGTATTATATTATATTTATATTACAACGGTATTTTTGTACTTTGAAAAACACATGGGAATGAGGGAGAGAACCCTAATTCAAGACCCTCTTTTCTCTGCCATACGTTGCCTCCCTATTCTCTATACTCTTTTCCCTTTTCTATATTCTAGTGAGCTTAATTTGGTATTGGAGAAAGATTTAGTGATGGTCATAAATTGTTTCTTGTTTTTTTCCTTTTTTGTTGTAGGAAAATTTAAAACAATTATTTTCTTTCCCTTTTGATATACCGGACTGATTTGACTTAAGCAGGAGGAATCTACTGATACTGTTTTGAATTTTTTTGGGAGTTTATTGGCTCTGTCTTTCCCTTGCTTGTTTTATTTTGCTTACAAATGAGATAATTTTTTGAAATAGCTGATGGAGCCTTCTTCGAAGTTGGTTGTCGCTTCAAGCTAGCCCAGTAAGTGCCGATGGACACTAGAAAGAATTTGCTAGGCTTCTCCATCAATACTTAATGTGTTTCAAGCCTTAAAAGTTGCAAATAGGGTTTCTTTGAGGGATTTGAGCATGTTTGTCTTCTCTTGTTGAAATAATGCTTTTCCAGTTTGTTAATGGATATGTTATAGAGTAGTATGGCCACCATGGGCAAGGAGAGTAGGTTGAGTTGCATTAGGACTCTGGCTATGGCCAATTTCTTTAGATTAGTCCAATTAAAGTGGATGTTACTAACTATTTGAAATGGTCACCTTGTATTGGGATTTATGACCTCAAACTAATTGACTTTATTTATTTAATAATAAATGTTATTTGTTTATTTCTATTAGTTGAAGTCGAAAGTTTAAAATTCTAGGATTAAAGAGAAGAAGATGAGAAAGGAAGAAGAGAAGATGTAAGAGAATTAAGAAAGAGATTTAGGGTTTCTAATCTGCTTCCTTTACCTCTGAGAACTTATATTAAGATAAAAGAAGACTAAGTTACAAGAATACCATTCAAGCAAAAATAAGAGCAGAATAAAAATAACTACTCTAACACTCTATCAAGTTGAAGCATAGAGATCATATATGCCCACCTTGAAAAACAGCTCCTAAAAAGATGAATAAGGTAAAGGTTTTGTGAAAATATTGCCTAGCGAACATACAAAATGGCGATTTGCTTTCTTAATAGCAAATCACGAATGAAGTAACAATTAATTTTGATAAGCTTAGTTTGATGGTAGTGACACCTCAACCAAACTTCACATATAAGGCCATGTTATTGGCAATAATCACATGTATTATGAAAATGCGCATCGGCATCTATATATATCTTAGCCAATAATAATTAAAAAGAGTCGTTTACAAATAAAAGATTCTTCTCATATGAATTTATCACATCCACATAAAATGTTAAAACATTCATCTTAATTCTCCAATAACATCTCAAAAGTGTAAATTAATCAGCAATAAAACGTTGCTACAATACAAACACATGAAATAGATAACTCAGTCACTATTCAACACAAATAACTCGTATAGAACATTGTGTACTTATTATGAATAATTCAATCCCTCAAGAGGAATACTATAGGATTGTGTCACAATTCATAAGAATATACAACATTTAACTCATCCCATGTTGATAATTAAGTATAATAAATATTGTTGAAAGAAGTGAAGCACATAAATACTTAATTTTCATTTAAGATAAAAAAGCACAGTAGCACACCCATCTCAATACAGCCTCAACCACAAAGCTACTCTCGAGATGGAGTTAGAGTTGCACGGCTGCCTCTGAGCCACTGAATACAAGAATGAACACTAGAATTTACCAAGTTTTAGAACAAAGGTCCACTCTTTTGGTCATAGTTCAAAACTTATAAAGAATTTTATTGCACATAAGATGCAATAAAAAACTAGACATCATAAGCTTCAATTTGATAGGTCGTGGGCTAAGAATAGAGGTCGAATGTGAAAGTTACGACTATTTGAAGTTGTGCTGTCAGAGCCTATTTGCTCAAACGAGTCTTTAATCAAGTGAGCCTTTGGTTGTTTAACATAGTAGAAACGTTGTTTTGCTCGTTTGGCATTCCAAAATTGTTGTTTTGCTTGCTCGGCTCTTCGTCTAAGCGAATAGAACCCTATTTTTCAGTTTCACACCATTTCTAAGAGATTTTCTCATTTTAAAGTTCTACAATGATTCAAACTCAGTTCCCAACATGAATTCAAGTCCCAAACATGTTAAAAACTCAAAAAAACACCCAACCATACAACATCACATCCTTTAACAAATAAAAAAAATCAACCTTCTCAGCATCTAACTTGAAAAACTCAAACCTAATATATGTTTCTACCATTTTTATCAACTCTCTACCATTTACAAATGCTAAACATGCATACAAAGTCTATACCGAATCTCTCATATATAAATCTCCTTTGAAAGCATGCAAATCATAACATGAGCAATGAAAGAAATATGAATCAAAATTGGAAATCAAGTTTCTTACCTCAAACAAAAGCTTTCCCAATTTTCTAGAATTTCTTCTTGAATTCTTCTTCTTCTTCTTCTTCTCTTCTCTCCCTTATATCCCTTATCTCTATTTGGTTAGCAAGATTGTAGAGACAAATTTATCTCTACACACATAAATTTAACTCATGCATGCAAGCATGAGGTGCAAAGCTCACAAGCATTCTAATATTTCTAAGCATGAGGTGCATGAATGTAAGCTAATTACTCATCTAACATTTAATCACCTTGATTAAGCTAGTTTAATGATTATTAATCATTTTAATCTTGTTGAACCACAAATTAAAATGCTAGTCTTGATGACTACCAAGGTTTTTATCAAATTACACATCACTCTCCCTTCTCAACGAATCATGACAATCAACTCGCTAATTATTATTATTTTTTAAAGAATTACAGAAACTTTTCCAAACTCTAATATTTTATTCATTTAGAATCTCAACTCAAAAGTAAGTTTATATATAATTAATAAAAAATAAATGATAATGCAAGAATTCCAAGTGAGGGTTTCATAGCAAACCTCAACCGGGTCTATTCTTCAAATATTGCACAATCCGACAAATAGCATCAAAGTGAGTTTCACAAATAACATCAAAGTGGGTTTCATAGCAGACCCGACTAGTTTACTTTTCAAATATTTCACAATTCGACAAATAGCATCTAAGTGAGTTTGACATGAGAAGCATGCATAAATTGACTAACCGCACCAACTGCATAAGTTATGTTAGGCCGGGTAATTGTGGGGTAAATTAATTTGTCAACAAGGCGGAGATATGGCCAACATCAGAAAAGAGATCTCCAGAATAAGCATAAAGCTTAATTGTTGAATCTATAGGAGTATCAATAGGTCGAGCACCAAGGCTAGTCTTAGATAAAATACCTTGAAAGGAACGGCCAATCTCGATTTCAAGAAAATAGTAAGGACACTCGAGTCCTTACTGTGAAAGGTTTGACCTAAGTGCTCTTTTAAGGCAACAATACCAGGAAAGTCATCACCGGAAGTGATGATGTCATCAACATAGACGATTAATATAACGGTGCCACTAGAGGAGTGATGGGAAAAAACAAAATGATTTGCAGAAGAACCTTGAAAGCTATAAGCAAGCACAACAGAGTTAAAGCAATCAAACCAAGCATGGGGAGACACCTTTAAACCATATATAGCTTTACGCAAATGACATACGAGATTCTCACTACCAGAGAAAATAAATACAGGTAATTGGTCCATATAAACCTCCTTTTGAAAATCACTGTGAAGAAGGGCGTTCTTGATATCAAGATGATACAATGACCTAGAATGTCTAACCGTAATAGATAGAAGAATCCAAATAGAATTAAGACAAGTTACAGGAGAAAAGTCTCTAAATAATTGACATCACAAGTCTTTGTGTGCCTTAAGCGGCTCAATTGAACTATCTGAAAAACATTTGGCAACGTACCTAACGACATACTGTTTGTTTGTCGGGGGGTAAGAGAGAAGTAAGCTCCCAGGTCTAATTCTTATGAAGAGCACTCGTGTTCTCTTTCATTGTGTGTTTCTAGCTAGGCAAGCAATATAGCTTGCTTATAAAGAGAAGAAATAAAAATAATGGACAAGGCACAAGCAAAGGAATGAAGACAAGAGAGACACAATCATAGGAAACATATTGAGCAATAGGTTATTGAGTACATGTACATCAATGAGTAGGTTATCAACTAAAGGAGGGACTATAGATGGGGAAGATGACGTGTTCAGGCCCTAAGACATAGTAAGCCTATTATGAGATTGTTGATACACCTGTAGTTGAGGAGATTATACCCGCACAGGAAGAGTGATTGGTGACAGAATTTACTTGTCTCAATGTGTTCCTCTTTGTGAGATTCCACAGTTTATATACAAAAATATTGTCCAAGTACAAGGCTAAAATTCAGCCATTATAATCAATCTAACCTAACAAAAATGGAAAGAATATCTGTACAATCATAATTATGCCATAAATATGGCTAAATATATGACTAAATATATCCTAATTGACATCCCCCCTCCCCTCAAATTGATGCTGGTCGATCAAGAAGTATCAATTTGCCCACAAGAAACTGATGGCGCGGTCGGGGTATGGCCTTGGTAAACAGATCAGCAAACTGAAGATCAGTGGAAATGTGAGGAAGAGAAATGACACGAGCGTCTAAGGTCTCCTGAATAGAATGAAAGTCGACCTCAATGTGCTTTGTACGTTCATAGAAAACAGGATTAGCAGCAATTTGAATGACACTGGTGTTATCAGCATGAAGAGGGGTGGGATCAGATTGGGGAAAACCAAGTTCACCTAGAAGTCCACAAAGCCAGACAATCTCAGAACATGCAGCAGACATAGCACGGTACTCGGATTCAATAGAAGATTTGGAAACACGAGGTTGTTTCTTACTCTTCAAAGAGATCAAGGGATCACAAAAAAACATGCACCACCCGGTGACAGACCGTCGAGTATCCGAACATCCGGCCCAGTCCGCATCACTATAGGCAACAAGACGTAGAGGAGAATCGGTTGGGAAGAACAATCCTCGGTGAGGAGAACCACGAAGATATCGGATGATACGACGAACAGCAGCCAAATGTAGATGGCGAGGAGTTTGCATGAATTGGCTAACCTGCTGAACAGCAAAGAAAATATCAATCCGAGTAATAGTTAAATAATTCAAACTGCCGGCCAACTGCCGATATAATGTAGGATCGGGGAGGAGATCACCCTCCTCACGACGATATTTCGTGTTGACTTCTAAAGGAGTATCCACCGAGGAAGAGTCCTGAAGACCAGCTAAAACAATCAAATCCTGAGTGTACTTGTGTTGAGTCAGAAAGATGCCAGAGGGATCTCTGTGAATTTCTAACCCTAAGAAGTAGGTAAGAGGACCAAGATCCTTCATATAAAAGGAGGCCTGAAGATGCTGTTGTAGACGAGTGATCAAGTCGAAATCCGTTCCCGTGATAACAATATCATCAGCATAAACAAGAAGAAGAACAATGCCGTCAGAGGACTTGCGAAGAAACAGAGAGGAGTCATACTGACTTTGCTAAAAGGAAAACCGAATTAAGGTAGACCGGATCTTATCAAACCACGCTCAAGGAGCTTGTTTCAACCCATATAAAAATCCTTCAATTTGCATACATCAAAAGAGGAGGAGGCCAACCCAGGGGGCAGAGTCACGTAAATAGCCTCTTTGAGATCACCATAAAGAAAAGCGTTTTTAACATCCATTTGATGAAGTGGCCACCCTTGCGATAGAAATAACCAACCGGACCGTAGTCATCTTGGCAACAGGAGCAAATGTTTCATCATAGTCCACCCTATATTCCTGTCTGTTATCAAGTGCAACCAACCTGGCCTTATAGCGATCTAGAGTACCTTCGAAATGCAGCTTGATTGAGTAAACCCATTTACATCCAATTGCTTTAACTTGTCTCGGACAGGGAACAACATCTCAGGTGTGATTGTCCTGAAGAGCCTGAAGTTCTTCACCCATTGCCGCCCACCAACATTCATGCTTAACAGCCTCAGAGTAACATGAGGGAATTGAAACAGAAGACAAAGTAGCATGAAGAGATGTATGAGAGAAGCCATACAGATTAGGGGGGCGAGAAACTCTAGTAAACCTCCGAGGAACAATGGCAGAACCCGGATTTGGCAGATCAGATAAGTCAAGCTCAGGTGCCGGGTCAGATGCAGGAAGAGGCAACGTTGAGCGTCGACGTTCATACACAGCCAGGTTTGAATCGCTCAGGAGTAGAAGACAAATCATCAAAATTAGGAAAAACAGTAATCTCAGGCAAGGATATTGCATGAGTAGAAAAGAAAGACTGATTTTCAAATAAAACAACATGACGAGAAATACGAAATCTATTAGAGCTTGGATCATAACAAACATAACCTTTATGTGAGTTACTATATCCCATAAAAGCGCATTTTACAGATTGAGTAGAAAGTTTGTGTCTTTCATGTGAAGGTAAATGAACAAAGCAAACACAACCAAAGGTATGCAGATCAAGATAGTTGG
>JAOTRH010096833.1:0-13015 GCA_034768845.1 Heliamphora exappendiculata
AATTACAACACTACGTAGAGTTGGAGGACATGGTGCATATGGCAATAAAGGTGGAACGACAACTTAAAAGGAAAGGGACTCGTTCACTTCAAAATCTGGGCTCATCTACTTCATGGAGATCTAATTGGAAGAGAGACAACAAGGTTGTTGTCAAGTCCAAAATCGAACCACCCAAGAAGGGAGATGAAGTTTTCAGCTCCACAAAAGGTAAAACTGAACCTCAAACTCGTAATCGTGACATTAAATGTTTTCTTTCTTTGGGTGTAGGTCACATAGCTTCACAATGTCCAAATAAGACGACCATGATTGCACGTGCTGATGGAGAGGTAGAAACTGAAAGTGAGAGCGCAGATGAACAAATGCCACAACCTGAGGCCGCTTGTGATGATGATGTGGAGTATTCGGTAGAGTGTGAGTCACTTGTGGCTAGGCATGTTTTAAGTGCCCAAGTCAAAGAGGATGACATGGAACAACAAAGGGAGAATATTTTTTATACTAGATGCCACATCAATAACAAGGTTTGTAGTATGATCATTGATGGGGGAAGTTGTACTAATGTGACTAGCACTACTTTAGTTGAAAAATTAAATTTACCTCTCTTGAAACATCCTTCCTAGGCCATATAAGTTGCAGTGGTTAAATGAATGTGGGGAGATCAAGGTTAACAAGCAAGTGTTAGTTCCCTTCTCAATTGGAAAGTACAAGGATGAAGTACATTGTGATGTTGTTCGCATCCATGCGGGTCACATACTATTGGGCAGACCGTGGCAATTCGACAGGAAGGTTACTCTTGTTCCTTTGACTCCAAGACAAGTGTGTGAAGATTAAATGAAATTGAGAAGAGAAAATGAGTTGAAAAAAACTTGTGAGACTGAGAGTTCAAAAATAGAGAGAAAAGAAAAAGGAGAGTGAAGAAAAAAACAGAGTGAAAAGAAAAGAGAGTGTAATTACCCCAAAAAAAAAGAAAAGAGAAAGTGCAGAAAAAGAGAGAACAAAAAAATAAGTGAGTTTTTATGCTGAATCGAGTGATGTCAAGAGTGCTTTTTATACAAATCATCCTTTGTTTGTAAGTCTGTACAAAGAGGCTTGTTTTAATACTAACGAGCTTGACAACTCTTTGCCCAGTGTGGTTGTTTCTCTATTGCAGGAGTTTAAAGACGTGTTCCCCACTGAGATGCCAAGTGGATTGCCACCCATCAAGGGAATAGCGCATCAAATTGATTTTGTACCAGGAGCATCGATCCCCAATCGACCATCCTATAGGAGTAATCCAGAGGAGACAAAGGAACTACACAGGCTAGTTAAGGAGTTGATGGTCAAAGGACACGTAAGAGAGAGCTTAAATCCATGCACGATACCCGTATTGCTCGTACCTAAGAAGGATGGCACTTGGCGAATGTGCATTGATTGCCGAGCTATCAACAACATTACGGTAAAGTCTAGACATCCTATTCCTAGGTCGACATGTTAGATGAACTGCATGGATCATGTGTTTTCACAAAAATTGAGTTGAAAAGTGGGTATCATCAGATTAGGATGAGTTGAAAAGTAAGTCTCAGGTTTTGAAACGTTTTATGAAAAATGGGAAAATATTTTGCAAATGTTTTGTTTGATCTCCATGTTGATAGATGGATCTATATACATGTATAATGTATATTTGTGAAAGAATTTTTGTAGATGATGCTATAGCTTGGTTTTTAGAAAATTATCTAGATGTACCGGGATGCCGTGTATGTGGCACGAGTTACTGTCGGTGTAAGTCTAGAAACGTGCGCAATGTAGGTACTCATGTCCTTCGGGTTAGTCCACATAAACTTAGACGGATGGGTGCTTAGCTCCATCGGGATCGTAGCTCGTAAATTAAGCATTCGTCGTGGTGCTCCATATAGAACCGTGTGTATCTAGGCGATCCCACGATATCTGGGGGTTAGATACTGGACAAGAGTCTATAGTTGTGGCCTCTATCCCCTTGTGATTGAGTCGGTATATAGGATCTTACTCTTCTTATTCCACGATGGTACATTCTGTGAGGGTACAATGTTTTGATTACTGTTTTTCCTTAACTATGATGGTTTACTTGCATTTATTTGCAAATTCATGGGTTTAAGGATGGAAACAGGGTTTTATGATAATAAAAGCATTTGGGAGGCTGGTGTTGGCATGATGGGAAAACTTGTGGATTTTTGGATGGAAAACCATTTTGGGTTGTGGTTGAGTTCGCTCCCACCATGTGATTGCATATTACATGCTTTACAGTTTTATAGTCTGTTTCTATTGGGCTTCGACTCACGGGCGGGATTTTTCTGTAAAACAAATTTTTAGGTGATGCTTTGGATGATGACCATGAGTAGCTCTGGTGAAGCTCGCGAAGGCAGAAGACTATTAAAGTTTTCTTTTTTGTTGATATGCCTCTTCCTGAAGGCAGTTTTGTACGCCATAAGGCGATATATTGTATACATGTTGACATTGTATGCCTTTACTTATGAGAGATGTATCTTTTGGGTTTTGGTTTCAATAGATGGTTTTAATGATATAAAACTCTATTTTATTAAAATCGGTGTTTGGTGGATTTTCACGTGACCCTAGATTTTTGGATGTGACATAACATTTCTTGTTAGCTTGGCCAAAACCTAGACGTAAAGCTTGAGTCTCTGTTCGATACTGAAACCGGTACTCCGTGTAGCCTAACGATCTCAACAATATAAAGCCGTGCAAATTCATCCATGGAAAATGCCATCTTTATTGGTAGGTAGTGTGAGATGACTTCGTCAACCTATCCACAATTACTCAAATAGCATCACTCCCCTTGAGTGTTCGGGGGAATCCGATTACAAAATCCATGGTAATATGTTCCCACTTCCACTCGGGTATAGATAATGGTTGTAGTAATCCTGCCAGCTTCTAGTATTCAATCTTAACTTGCTTTCATACTAAACATCTTATTAGGAAATTCGCTACAAAACATCCTGTGCGCGGACTTGTACGTAGGTTTTATTTCTATTCATGCGGGTTGTGCGTAGAATATGCTTTGTTGTCAATTTTTTCCCGCTTAGAGCAGGGATTTGGTTTTATTTGTTTTATATGTATAGAACGTAGGCTCCTAGTGGTAATCATGTAATTTCCTGGGGTAGGCCCCTTGTAATCATATAATTTTTTCTTTTTTTTTATATTACAATTAATTACCCCAAAAAAAATTTTTCTATGTCCGTCTTCATCCCACTCCACTAGTATCTTTCTTTTAAATCTTCCAGCTGCGGGAAGAAGCTAGAGAGTGGTGGATGTTTGCCAAGACCACAGTGGATGATATGTGGGTCGCTTTCACGAGGGTTTTCTTGGAGAAGTATTTTTCGAGATCTTCGAGAGCTATTTACAGAGAGGGGTTCTTATCCCTTGTTCAGGGGAATTTGTCTGTGGTCCAGTATGAGGCCAAGTTTGCAAATCTGCCGCGATTCACACCTGAGATGGTATCGACTGAGGAGTTGTGCACTCGGAGGTTTGAGAGAGGACTTCGACCTGCTATCAAGGATTAGGTTGCAGCTTTGGATGTGGAGGTGTACATCAAGCTGGTAGAATCTTCTATCCGAGTTGAGAACTCGTTGGCAGACAGTCGCAGGATTAGGGAGAGTGGGAACCGCCGGGCAGTGGAGGTACACAGCTCCAGGTGCGTAGGAGCAAGCGCCAGAGGTCGTCTGGACCTAGTTCCTAATTTTTTGGGTCATCTCAGTCACAGTCGTCTGCACCTACACCTTCAGTGGCTTGGGCAGGAAGGCCAGAGCATAGAGGGTTGATCTGTTATAGATGTGGACAGTCGGGTCGTCGTTCAGTTGAGTATCCGCATAAGGGCTAGGCTCAGAGTTCAGCGCCTGTCTGGGCTCTTTCGCAGACAGTGTCTCAAAGAGGGGAACGTCCAGGACGCGACAGGAGCTTCAGTGGCATCATTTGCACAGAGGCGACAGGCTCCACAGCAGCCTAGGGCTCAGACTTCTAGGTTTGCGGAGGGAGGTGCTTTAGCTCAGTCAGTGAGGCAGCCATCGATTCAGAGTTATGGGGGACAAACCAGACTACCGCAAGCCAGGGCCTATGTTCTAGTTGATCGCAGTGCTTCCAAAGAACCAGTTGCGTCTGATGCAGCAGGTACTCCGGCGATGATCAGAGGTACTCTTCTAGTCTTTAGATCATTAGCCAGTGTCTTTATAGACACAGGAGCGTCACATTCATATATATTCTCTGCATTTGTGTCTGTTTTGGGGTTAGAAATGGACTGGTTGGGTAGTACCAGATGCCTGGAGACCCCAGTTAGTGGGAATGTGACGCTGAGCCTTGTTTGTAGATCTTGTATTATGGAGGTTGCCGGTCATTGTTTAGAGTTTGATCTTATCATTCTAGACATGACCACATTTGATGTCATCCTAGGGATGGACTGGCTGACTACTTACCAGGCCTATATAGATTGTGAGCGACGGAGAGTTCGATTTGTACAGCGGAGGGTGATTGCTTCTACTTTGTGGGTGATCAGGATAAGAGCTTAGTGTCTGTACTAGGTGCCGCGCGAGTTTGAGGGAACTTGGGTTCTCTCTTTTCGGCTCTCAGTTTGGATATGCCAGATGAGGTTCGAAGGGAGTTACCCACCGTGGTGTGTGACTATTCGGACGTCTTTCCTGACGATCTGTTCGAGTTTCCACCGAGCCGTGATGTGGAGTTCTCCATTGATCTTGTTCTAGGAGTAGCTCCTATCTTTATGCCATCATATCCTTTTGCACCTGTTGAGTTGCGAGAACTCAAGGTGCAGTTGCAGGAGTTGCTGGACAAAGGGTTTGTACGACTGAGTATGTCGCCGTGGGGAGCACCAGCTTTGTTCGTAAAGAAGAAGGATGGGTCGTTGAGACTATATATAGACTATAGGAAGCTAAACCAAGTAACGGTGAAGAATATATATCCGATGCATAGGATTGACGATCTGTTTAACCAGTTTAGGGGATCGTGCTGCTTTTCGAAGATCGACTTGAGGTCAGGATATCACTAGCTGAGGATTAGGGACGAGGACATAGCGAAGACCACCTTTTGGACTCACTATGGTCACTACGAGTTTCTAGTTATGCCATTTGGCTTGACGAACGCCCCAGCTATATTTATGCGTCTGATGAACTGAATCTTTCATCCCTACCTGGACAGTTTTGTGGTCGTGTTCGTGGATGATATTTTTGTCTATTCACCTACGAGGGAGATGCATGAGGAGCATCTGCACGTCGTCTTGCAGCTTTTGAGAGAACATCGCTTGTATGCGAAGTTCGAGAAGTGTGAGTTCTGGATGTCAGAGGTGAGGTTCTTTGGACATATGGTGTCAAAAGATGGGGTATCAGTAGACATGACGATGACTGATGTAGTGACGGATTAGTAATGACCGAGGAATATTTTTGAGATTTGTAGTTTTCTGGGTCTAGCAGGTTATTACCGACGGTTTGTACAGGACTTCTCTAGGCTTGTAGCACCGATAACGCGCCTTACGCGTAAGGGAGTCAGTTTTGTATGGAGCGAGTCCTGTGAGTCAGCTTTTTAGGAGCTGAAGACGAGATTGACCTGTGCGCCGATGTTGATTATTCCTGAGCGAGGTCTGGGCTATATAGTATACTGCAACGCATCACTTGACAGTTTGGGCGGTGTATTGATGCAGGGAGGCAAGGTTATAGCCTACGGCTCGCGACAGCTGAAGATACACGAGAGGAATTATCTGACTCATGATCTGGAGTTGGCAGCCGTAGTTTTCGCCTTGAAGACATGGTGGCATTATCTATGCTGAGCATTTTGAGGTTTTCTCTAATCACAAGAGCTTAAAATACTTATTTTCACAGAAAGACCTGAATGTTCATCAGCGACGGTGGATGGAGTTGTTGGGAGACTACGATTTTAACTTACAGTACCACCCGGGTAAGGCAAATGTTATAGTATGCGCTCAGCAGGAGATCTCATCGCTCGTTAGCTTCTATGGCTCTATGAGAATGGGATATTCTCGGGGTTGTTGGGGAGTTTGATCTGTGTCTCAAGGAGACAAAGGGAGGTGCGACTTTGTATTCTGTAGCTTCATAGCCAGCATTAGTTGCTCGTGTGTTGGAGGCCCAGAGGACTGATCAGGAGGCTCAGATGATACGAGACCGCATTGCTAGCGAAAAAGATACGGCAGGAAGGGTGGTGAGTTCAGATCAGAGTCACAGGGCATTTATTTGTGCCAGAGTCGTGCCGTGCTGAGGTGCTACACGAGTTTCATCACTCACGCCTTGTAGTGCATCCAGGAGGCACGAAGATGTATCACGATTTACGCCGATAGTTCTGGTGGACGGGAATGAAGAGGGATGTGATTCGATTCGTTTCTCGATACTTTACTTGTCAGCAAGTAAAGGTGGAGCACCAGAGACCTGCAGGATTGTTCCAGCCGTTGCCTGTATCTGAGTGGAAGTGGGAGAATGCTACTATGGATTTTGTAACTGGACTTCCACGCTCGCCGAAGGGGCACGATGCTATTTGGGCTATAGTGGACAGGTTGACAAAGTCTGCGCACTTCCTCTCTATTCGAGTGAGAGACCTAGTGGACCGATTGAGTAGATTGTACATTCGAGAGATAGTTCAACTACACGGATTACCTGTGACTATCGTTCCTGATCGAGACCCGCGCTTTACATTGCGCTTTTGGCAAAGTCTTCAGGTAGCTTTGGGGACGAGCTTGACTTTTAGTACAGCTTTTCATCCTCAGATCGACGGTCAATCTAAGAGGACCATCCAGATTTTGGAGGACATGTTGAGAGGGTGCGTGCTTGACTTTCAGGGTTCTTGGGAGGATTACCTATCATTGGTAGTGTTTGCATACAAGAACAGCTATCAGTTCAGTATTGGGATGGCACCGTATGAGGCTCTGTATGGAAGGCCGTGTAGATCGCTGGTGTGTTGGACAGAGGTAGGAGAGACTACTATTTTGGGACCCAACTTAGTACGGGAGACGACGGAGCAGATTGTCGTGATTTGTCAGTGTCTGGTGACAGCTCAGAGCCGCCAGAAGAGTTATACGGATCAGAGGAGTTGATCATTAGAGTTTGCAGTGGGAGATCATGTGTTTCTGTAGGTTTCTCCATGCAGGGGTTGATGAGGTTTGGTCGTCGCAGGAAGCAGTCACCTCGTTTTATTGGTCCGTTCGAGATCCTGGAAAGGATTTGGGTGGTAGCATACCGTTTAGCTTTAGCACTTCAGTTAGCATCTGTGCACAACATCTTTTATGTTTCTATGCTTCGGAGGTATGAGTTGGATCCGTCTCATGTTTTGGATTGGACTAAGTTGTGAGTTGCTGAGGATATCACGTATGAGGAATGCTCGGTGTGGATTCTGGATACGAAGGAACAGGTGTTGCGGGGAAGAACGATTGCGTATGTCAAAGTTCAGTGGCATCATCACGGAGTTGAGGAAGCGACTTGGGAGCTTGAGTCTAGGATGCGTGCGAGATATCCTGATCTGTTTACCTCGTGACCATTGTAGTGAATTTCGGGGGAAAATTTCCTTAAGGGGGGGAGAGTTGTGAGACCCCGAACCTTGTTAGTTTTGATATATATAAGTGTTGACATATTTTTCCTTCATGTTATATGTTTTTCCTTCATGTTATATATCATCGATGCTTGGTTTATGTTTTGGGTTGTAGAATAGCAAGTTTAGATGTGTTTTAAGCTTTTTCGGACCTTGTTTAGATGGGTTGGGTTGGTTTTTGGCTTGTTTGTTTGGCTTCAGAACATAAAACCCAAGAACCAAAACAGTGTGGAGTTCGGTCAACTGGAGGGGTGAGTTCGGTCAACTGAACCTATGGCGTTTCGTGTTTTTTGAGGCACTTCAGTCGACTGAAGTGGCCTCTTTAGTCGACTAAACAGGCTTTTTGGCGTGCCAATAAGACCTCCAATGGCTGAAACATTTGGGAAATGTTTGATTTCTTCCATTCTCTCTGCCTTCTCTCTACTTTTTCGTGTTGTTCGACACTAGTTTATGACAATCAATTTGTGGATCCTTACTATCTACGCTGTTAGCTTCGTGTTCATCCAATCAAATTCTCGTTCCGACGAGATCCAATTTTTGAGGTTTCGGGTTTTGACCCAACGAGGTAGGATTCTAGACCTACTGCTGTTATGAGGGTGTTATATGTAATTTGTATGCGTTTTGACCAGGTAGAAATGCATCAAATTTCATATTTTCTGTTCAAGCCTTGTTTTTCTGATAGAAAGCATGTTATTCGCTTTTCTTGGCTTATACATGTGGTAGTGAGGTTTTCAAAGGATTTTTTGAAAACGGTGAATTTTGTTGGAAAATTGTGGTTTTGTGAAAATCTCAACATTTTATGTTTTGGAGGATCGAACAAAATATTTTTAAAATGTTTTCTCGTTTTCCATAAAACGTTTCAAAACCTGAGATTTTGAAATGTTGATAGATGGATCTATATACATGTATAATATATATTTGTGAAAGGATTTTTGTAGTTGATGCTACAGTTTGGTCTTTAGAAGATTATCTAGATGTACTGGGATGATGTGTATGCAGCACGAGTTGCCCTCGGTGTAAGTCTAAAAACGTGCGCAGTGTAGGTACTCAGGTCATTCGGGTTAGTCCCCGTAAACTGAGACGGATGGGTGCTTAGCTCCCTCGAGGTCGTAGCCCGTAAATTAAGCATTCGTCATGGTGCTCCGTATAGAACCTATGTGTATCTAGGCAATTCCACGATATCTGGGGATTAGATACTGGACAGGAGTCTATAGTTGTAGCCTCTATCCCCTTGTGATTGAGTCGGTATATAGGATTTTACTCTTCTTATTCCGCGATGGTACATTCCACGAGAGAACAATATTTTGATTACTATTTTTCCTTAACTATGATGGTTTACTTGCATTTATTTGTAAATTCATGGGTTTAAGGATGGAAACAGTTATCATAAAACCATTTGGGAGGCTTGTGTTGGCCTGATGGGAAAACTTGTGGGTTTTTGGATGGAAACCCATTTTAGACTTCTAGTGAAACACAGACACGTATCGCGGTTTCTGCAATTAAGCAAACCTCATAGCGGTATCTGCAATTATGAAAAATCAGTAGCGGTTTCTGTAATTTTTATAAAATAGTGAATTACAGTTCACGCCACTAAAGAACTATAATTGCACTCTGACCCATATCTCAAGACCATATAGCATTGAGCTCCAATTATTAAATGCTTACTATTTCTCCCCACGTTAGAATTTTTGATACCCGCTAATTAAATTTAATTACTGATAATTTAATTTAATAAGCATCTTAATATTTTTTAAACCCTTCTGCTTAACTTATTTGACCGCCGGATAATCAAATCCATTTGTAGAATTTAACCCGATCAAAACTTATAAGCTTTCTTAAGGGGATATTGTTAATTCTGATCTTTTGGGATATAAATTCCATCAAAATTAATATTTTTTATATAAATAATACCGCTATCTAACTCACCACAAATATAGACCCATATAAGATCCCATCCTCTAATGAATCAAAACAACGAATATTAAATATATACAAATCAATAATTATTTCATGATTAAGAGGATAAGCACTATTCATAATAATCTTGGAGTGTGAATTAATTTATATAGTCAATATATAATTAATTACACCAATTATTCAATTCAGTACACACAAAATATACTAGCGCAGAGAGTTAGAACTATGACAACACTATTATCTGTTCCCCGTTAACAAGACAGGTCTACTAAAAGTTTGTACTACAGTCATACCGATGGTATGTCCATTTTCATCTAAATTATGAACATAAAATTTATATTCTGCAATAGCCTAAAATCTGATCTTCTGTGTACAAGATATACTCTACACACAAGATTAACTATTATACAGAATATTGGACATCCATACATAACATTGAAGAAATAATACACATATATTTCTCATAAAGATTCTCATAAAATAAAAAAGTTAATTTTATTAAAATAAAATTAAATACTAAAAATATGATTTTCAGTATACTAAAGTCACACTATCTCCCACTTATACTCAAAACCATATTGCCTTACATCTGACTCCCTTGTCCTCCACATGACTATCAAAAGTCTTAGCTGATAAGCTCTATATAAAAGGATCTGCAAGGTTGTCTCTTGATGCCAGCTCTCTATGTCTGACAGAAAATATGAGTATGTGTACCCCAAAAGTTAGTCTAGATGTCTGTCTGGTAAACTAACATATAATCCTTAGTCATTTTTAAGTACTTGATTAAATTCTTTACCGCAGTCCAATACTCTTATCCTAGGTTAGACTGATATCTGCTAATCATGCCTAGGGCAAAACAGATTTCAGGTCTAGTGCAAAGTATAGCATACATGAGCTTCCTACTGTCGAAGCATAAGGAACCACATTTATTTTCTCTATCACATCAGGTGTCTTAGGACACTGATCCTTGGATAGAGTGATTTTATGCCTAAAAATGAGAAACCCTTTCTTGGAATCCTGCATACTAAAACGAGTAAGGATATCATCGATATGCTTTGCTTGTGGTAAGTCCAATATCCTTTGTTTTCAATCTCGCACAAGCTTGATCCCAAGGATGTCACTGGCTTCTCCCAAGTTTTTCATATCGAACTGGCCAGGTAACCATACTTTAACCGTAAATAATGCCCTCATATCGTTTTCGATGAGCAAGATATCGTCTACATAAAGTACTAGGAAGATCACCATGCTTTTGTCTCGCTTCTTGTACACAAAGTACTCTGCTGAGCTTTGATCAAAACCATAAGACTTAATAGCTTGATCAAATCGAGTGTTCCAAGACCTCGACGCTTGCTTAAGTCCATAAATGGATCTCTTAAGCTTACAAACATATGTTCTTGGCCCTTTGCAATAAATTTGTTTGGTTATATCATATAGACACACTCATCAAGAATTCCATTAAAAAAAAGCTATCTTGACATCCATTTGCTAGATTTCGTAATCGAAATGGGCAGCAATGGATAAGAAAATTCGAATAGACTTTAGCATGGCTACCGGCAAAAAAGTTTTCTCATAATTGATTCCTTCTTTTTGAGTGAACCCTTTAGCAACAAGCCTAATTTTGAAGATTTTAACCTTCCTGTCTGCTCATTTCTTTCTCTTGTAGATCAACTTGCATCCATTAAATTTTATCCCTTCGAGTGATCTACAAGTTTTCAGATCTATTTGGAATACATATATTTTATCTCTGAATTCATAGCTCTTTTCCCAAAGATCTACATCTTTGTCTTGAAGTGCTTCATTGTAGTTACAAGACTCGGCATCTAGTTCTGTTGGGATCCTGTCAAAAGACTCCCCCAAGAACATATACCGGTCAGGTTGATAAAAAACCTTCCTACTACAGCAAGGCACTACCTGCGTCTGTGTACTAGCAGCAACACGTTGTGCAGAATCAAAACTCTATGCATTAGCACCATATTCTTGATTTGCACCTGTCCCGATAATCCTCCCACTACGACAAGGTAATGGGATATTAGTGACTTGTTCTTTCGTTCTATTGGTATTTTATCTCAGTTCTTTCAAAATAATATTGCTTTTGGGCCTGTGATCCATAATATAATCGTAATTCAAGAATCAGGCATTGGTGCTAACAATGATCTTATGATTCTTAAGATTACAAAACAGACCACCCTTCGTTCCCTTGGGATACCCTACAAAGAAACAGATTTCTGTTCACAGTTCTAACTTACCTGCGTTCCCCTTCAGTACATGTGCTGAACATCCTTAAATTCGAATGTGTTTTAAACTAGGCTTGGTCCACAATTCTTTGGGAGTAGAAGGTACTGATTTAGAAGTAATCAAGTTTAGAATGTAAGTCGTTGTCTCTAAAGCGAGTCCTCAAAATGAATCTGGTAAACCTGAATAACTCATCATGGACCTTATAATTTTCATAAGAGTCCAGTTCCTTCTTTCTGCTACACCATTTTGCTGCAGAGTGCTAGGTACAGTCAACTGTAATGTAATCCTCTTTGATGATAAGTAGTCCTTAAACTCTCCAAAGAGATATTATCCACCACGGTCGGATCGTAGTGATTGATACTTTTACTCAGACGGTTCTCCACCTCCGCTTTGAATTCTTTAAACTTCTCAAAGCATTCAGACTTACGGTGCATCAGGTAAATATATCCATACCTTGAATAGTTATTAATGAAACTGATAAAATACTCAAAATCACCTCTAGCCTAGATTGTCATAAGACCACACACATCAAAATGAACCACCTCTAACGGTTCTTTAATTCTATATCCTTTGGCTGAAATGGTCTCTTGATCATTTTACCTTCTAAGCAAGATTCACCTCCACTTCCAATGAACTCAAAAGTCTATTTGCTACCAGTCTGTTTATCTTTTTTAGATTAATATGATCCAAGCGTAAGTTTCAAAGAAACGTTTGGTATCTTTTTTGGATAATTAATTGTAATATAAAAAAGAAAAAAATACAAGTTTCCAAATCATTAAAGAAGGAAACATTTTTTTATATGCTAAATTAAATGTGTTATTCATTTCAGTCAGTTGCAGTGTATAAAATATTGGAGTAATAATATAAAGATCATCCACCAATGTACTAGAACAGATAATTCATTTATTATCCTTAATAACTACAGAGTTATTAAAATAAACCAAATATCTGTCTTTAGCCAATCTATAAATAAAAATTAAGTTCCTTCTAATAGCAGGTACATAACGACAATCTCTCAATATTAAAACTCTATCCCTACCAAAACTGAGAGTAAAATCTTCTACTACAACTACTGTTACTTTTGTATTATTGCCTATATGCAGGTAAATCTCTCAATTACTGGTTATGAAAATATTTTTAGTGGTGTTATCTACTAGTACCTGATGTGTAGATACGAGAGCTACTAATTATGTCTGCAATTCATTGCGTGGGTTCCAAGAAATATAGCAGGTACATAACGACAATCTCTCAATATTAAAACTCTATCCCTACCAAAACTGAGAGTAAAATCTTCTACTAC